>JALIZH010015472.1:0-89067 GCA_030522465.1 Rhipicephalus appendiculatus
GGCACGAAGAGCTACAGTGGTGCTGAAATGAAAAGTTACCGGTACCGCTTACTTGTTGGGAGTGACATTGTGAAGGTTGTAAAATAGGAAACTGTGTGCAAGCACTCTTCCCTTCATTAAACAAGACATGTCGTGCAGTGGTCACCTGGAGATGAGTGGATTTAAGGGCGCCTCAGTGTATAATTACTGTTGGATGGCGCTTCCAGGTCACTACTCTGGAATACGCAACGTTTGATGATGGACGTAGGTGAAGGAAAGCATGTGCATAAGGACGTCTTGTGCAGAATTTTATTAAGCAGGCTGAGGAATTTGTAAACATCTGAAAAATTCCTATTTAGCTGTGTTCAATGAACGTTGACATTACATTAATGGAATTATTGTAAACACACTGTCCAGAAAAGAGGGTACATCACCGTTGCATTTGTGCAAGCAATTTATTTTGTATGTGAAGTTGAGCCACAGACAAATAGCAAATACAGTAAAAGCTCGTTAATTCGTACTCGAAGCGGAATGTGAAATTGTTCAAATTAGTGGGCAGGCACTAGTATGAACAGACATTGCGCCACAATGCGTCGGCAGAATCCAAAGAAGCCACATCTGGACTCGTTATAACGGACTAGGTGCTACTATACGAAGGCTGCAGCTGATTTGTTAATTAAGTTCATGGAGCTCTAACAGCAAACAAAAGTGATCAGTCTGTGGTGCGCCAAAAACAAGCATCGACGTGCATGCGAGAAGTGAGCCTTAAAGGAGTACTGACACGATTACGGAACATCGCAAAAGGGACATTTTTCGTTTCCTTGGTATGCAGTGTCAACGCTGTCCACACACCGGAGTCAGACAACACGTATAAAATATTAAATGCGAAGCATTTCTTGGCGAACTTCGGCGACTTTGAACGTATCTATCTATCTATCTATCTATCTATCTATCTATCTATCTATCTATCTATCTATCTATCTATCTATCTATCTATCTATCTATCTATCTATCTATCTATCTATCTATCTATCTATCTATCTATCTATCTATCCATCTAGCCTCCTACAACTTTGTGCTCTCCTGGCCGTATCGTTAATGGGATTCATACCAAAATTGGTATGGCATAACATGACTATATGACGAACATTAATAACTGGTCATATCACGAAAATCATGATTAACTTGTCACGAAAAGTATGAATTAACAGCCATGGCCACAGTGCTCCTAAGACCGTTTTATTACCTTGATGAGGTGGGAAATGGGTACGGGGATTAAAGGGTGATGAGCAGCTTCATGTCAAGCCTTCGCGCGGGTCAGGCGACCTCTCCTACAGCACTCTAAACAGGCCACTTTGACTACCATATATTGCCAGAGCTTTCTGCGCTTCATTGTCGGACTTTATTAAATTCCGTAGAGCGGTCATGCCGCCATACCTCATCCCCAACAGCTGCCAAGAGTCCATCTTTCCTTTAATACAGGTCATATTCATTCATTCATTTATCGTTGGGTAGCGCACAAATTGACACAAGACAAAGAGAAGAGGACAGGACAAGCGCTTGTGCGCTACCCAACGATGGATAAGTTCCAACTCGCCCGCCTCTCAGTTCTACTACAATTCATTCATTAACGTGATATATCCAAAAATTGGTACGATGAGACATTCATCACATGACCAACGTAAATTACAGATGGTAATATGAAAATCATGACCTGCATGTCATGTACAACACGAATTACATGCCACACTCATGGCGCACTGACGGCCGTTTCGCTGGCTTGATATGCACCAAATTTGGCATTGCGTGACGTGACTTATGACGAGCATAAACGACAAGTGGTAATATGGAAATCATGCAATATGGGATTACACAAATTGATGTGTGGCATACACGTTCGTGATCACGTCAATCAGCAGTGTTTGTGATCAGAATGTGGCACGATTTCCCTATCCACTCACTATATTCTGTGTATTCAATACGCTATCTTTTTAATTAAGTTAGGTTTTATGCATTCAGGCTTCATCAACTGATGTACAGGCGTGAGCAAAAATGTGCAGACCACGGGATCGCGTGGTCGAATGCATCGACGCGCCATCTAGCGACGTGACGCCTCCTGCGGTGCGCATGCGCGTCCCGTCGCATCAGTTGGCCTCTCATGCCGCTCTGTCTGACGCGGTTACGGCGCTCGTAGCCAAAACAATAACTAGGTGTCGCTTTGTTTGCTCCGCAGAATCTGTGCCGTTCCTTTACGGAGCGGCTGCGACGTGGCCGGTTCAGGCACCGGGCTCGCGTCGTTTTAGGGGCGAAGCACCTTAAGACCGAGCCTTGTCGGCGTGCGGCGTTGTCCGTGCTCACAGCACAGCTCTTTGTAAAACAGCTTGTGCCGGCCGTACTACTATGTTTTGCCTTGCCTGATACAGCCTAAAAAACACTAGGGTCTTTAGAATTGCGTACCTATGTATTTTTAGGGGCGAAGCTCCTTAAGCCGTGGGTCGTGCGTCCTCGATGTATGTAGTTGTAGGTAGCCACCTCTCGTTTAGTTCTTGGAATGTCCGCTAGATGGCGGTACTTGTATATGATGAATATATTTAGGGGCGAAGCTCCTCATTGCATCACCTCGGCGGTCCTCGGTGATCCGTGCATCCTGAGTAGCCAGTAGGCACTGGATTTCGACCTCCAAGGTAGTGCCTGTGTGATATGTCTCCTGTGCGTGATTAAACAGTAAAAAAATCCACAACGTACATGTAAAATTAAAGTGAGCTGCGAGTCGCCATGGCTCTCATCGACCCTTTAGTATAAATGCGCCCGATCTCACGTCGTTGATGATGTACTGCGCAGAATTCGCAGAAGAATGCCGGTTCACCGACGCACCTCCGAAGCTTCGCCCACTCATCATCATTCACTCCGTGGATATGGTGTCGTCATCTCCAGTTCTCGTCTCGTTTCCGAGAGGGCGCTGTCCTATAGACATGCGTACAATATGGCGGTTGGGTGAAGGTACGCTAGATGGCGTTGGCGGTGCAGCTGCTCTCCGATTGCGCGGACCGCTGTACGAGTGCGCTTGCCGGATCGTGCTGCTTGGCGGACTATGGACGACGACCGGTCGTTGAAGTTTGAATAAAATTTCACACACACTATCGCTTTGATTACTGCTGAGCGAAACTACTGAAGATTTCACGGTGTAAGCATGATTGCTTCAGTCACCATAACTCTCATCGACTTTTTAGTATAAACGCGCCCGATCTCACGTCGGTGATGATGTACCGGGCAGAATTCACGGAAGATTCACGGTTTACCGATGAACCTTCGCAGCTTCGCCCACTCATCATCATTCACTCCGTGGATATGCTGTGTTTTTTTACACCAGTTGATTAGCCGAACTAAGCATAGCTAGCATCGCATAACCTGAAGCAAAGCACACAAAATTCAGTTTTCTCAGCCCAGCTTAACTTTGTCGCGTTAAGCGAAGTTAAACTAAATGAGCCTGTTTAAGTCAAAGTAAGTATAGCCGAAACAAATCAAACATAGTTGAGCACGGTATCACCTAATAAAGTCAGGAGTAAGTAGGTTTAATTAAGCCTAATCCAGCTTACTGTTTTCATGTTAGGCGAAGTTAAGCTTAGATGAGCCCAGATGAGTCGAGGTAAGTATAGCCAAATCTAATTAGGCATAGTTGATCATGCTATCTCTTAATTTAGCCGAGCGAAATTAGCCTAAATGAGGCAAACGTAACCGCGACCAATTAATCCAAGTCGACTTCCCCATGAGCCCAGAGAAGCCAAGCCCGGGAAAATGCTAATTACTCCTTATCAACAGCAAACTAATTAAGCTCATTTACGTCTAATTAGTGTTAGTGAAGGCGACTAATTATGTCGGATTAATTAGCCTGCGATTCAACAAAGCACACCCTAGATACTGCAGTTTCACGTGACATAATTACGCTAATTAGGCATAAGTGAGCTAATTAGGCAGCGCCAAGGTAAGTATAGATAAATCTGATTAAGCGTGGTTGATCACGGTATTATCAAACTAATCGGATCATAATTAGGTATCATTAAGCAATATCTCATTAAACCCAATTAAAGTAATTGAAATCGAATTCTCATGAGCTCAGAGAATCCAAGCTCAAGAATATACTAATTACTCCTGAACGAGTCCAGTCTCATTAAGCTAAATTAAATGTAAATAGCGTTAACACTAAATATAATTATTAGTGATTAATGTTTTGTGTGCTTGGCTTCTTCAGGTTATGCGATGCCAGCTATGCTTACTTCGGCGAATCAACCGGTGTAGCAAACGACGCGAGCCCTACGCTTCAACCGGCCCCGTCGCAGCAGCTACGTAAAAGAACGCCACAGATTATATGGAGCAAAGAAAGCGACACACAGTTGTCGTTTTGGCTACGAGCGCCGTAACCGCGTCAGACAGACCGGCATGAGAGGCAAACTGATACGACGGGACGCGCATGCGCACCGCAGCAGGTGTCACGTCGCTAGATGACGCGTCGATGCATTCGGCCACGCGATCCCGTGGTCTGCACACTTTTGCTCACGCCTGTACATGCTTTTAGCAATAAAATGATGTTGTCTCCTCGACTTTTGCCGAACGAGAAAATGCTCTTTATCATGAAAAATGTCTCCTGTGCCTTGTTGTTTTGGCATGCTGCGGTCATTTATTGATGATATTGATGTGTACGCTCTATTGCACAATTCAACAGTGTCAACGTAGGTATATAAAAATTGGGGGGACCCTTAAGCTTCGCCTTTAAGAGTTGGAAGCGATAGCGATATCCCGTCCCTAGTGCCTACTTCAATCACTTAGTGCATACTATGTAAGGGGTAGTATGCTTTAAACCAGGAGCAATTATGCCCGGCAAATGTGGGAAATGTTTTCGAACTTGCAATGCACCCACTACGTGGTGTTAAGGGAATACGCGCAGTGAGGTGTGTGCCGTTTGTAATGGGTGGCTGGCTTTAAACTATAGAATCGTTATGATAGTCACATATTCTGACGCCCGATGGCAATTTACGCTTGTACCACGCAATATTCCTGGGATATTACATGTTATATTGCGACGCCTATATAAAGGACGCTTGCGTTTGCGAAGCATGGAAGTTATTTTCACTGCATTTCCAAGCAGAGGAAGTTATTTCCACAGTATTTCCAACCACAGGCATGGCTGTATGGTGGAACACCGGCTTGCCACGCAGACGACCCGGGTTCGATCCTCACTCGGACCCGAAAAATTTTATTATTTATTTTATTTGCATCTTTCTCGATTTTTCGGTCACGGACAAGATGATTATTTTTCGGTCACGGACAAGATGATGATTTTTCGCTCACAACCAACGACGCCGACGCCGGAATTTCTGCGAAACGAGCTCTCTAACGCTATCGCGTTAAAAATGGGACAGGAGCTCTTGTGCCACAACCTATCAACTATGCTGAGTAATGAATGATCGCTACTGCCAAATATTGTTTTTCAAATGCTGGGCCGTAACTAGGGGGGAGTTGAGGGCTCCTGACATCCCCCGAATTTTTTTCATGCTCTAACTTTTCGGGTGATACTAAACTATTTACATGCCTTCACATCGACCACCAGTCGCCAAAGTTGACTGTTCTACACAAAACACCCCCCGAAGAATATCCCTGCGTATGGCCATGATCCAATGCAAATGCCACTACTAGGAGAGTTTAGTGCCAATTCAGGTACTTGCTCGTTGAAGCTATTCTCTCTCCTCATTTGCATATTGTGTTTGCCGTCATTCCACCAAGAGCGTGTTTGCAATCCATTAAACTGCTGATTAAATGTGCCTCTATATATTCGTTATTCTATATTCCGGACCAAGATCTTCCCATAAGCACAGTTACCATATGCATATCATATAGTTTGACTTGTGCTAAGAAGTTAAATAATGATGTATGCTCATGGAATTAATGACTAAACGCAACCAGCGAAATGAGGGATAAGACGGGCTCTCGCCGAGCCTGAAACCTGCACAGCAAAGCAGGCGGATATATGCAGCACGTTCCACTGACTGTTGCTCATATAAATAGTAAAGTGGGCTAGTTGCAATGGTATCACTTAACTGAAGATACAGTGCAAAAATTCCGTGAGACGTCCCGTTGGACGTCTCACGGAATTTCTCGTGCATCCGGCTGATGTACGTGATGTCCAGAAAAGTGGTCCGATAGACGTCCCAAAGTTATCGGTTGCCCATTGGGTAACAGCGATCAGAAGTGAAAAGTCAGTTATACGCCAGAAACAAGCACCAAAATGCATTTATGCTCCAAAACATCTTTATTTACATGCCAGACTTAACACAATCTAAATTAGAAGCAATCAGGAATTTGCATATGCTTGCGCTTCTTCTGTCGTGACCCCATGAGCACTGTTTGTAGCTTGCCCATGAGCTCCAGTGCATCGTCCGAATCGTCATCTGCCGAGAAATGCTGCTGTTTCGGTGTTTTGCATCTCTAGTAAATTTGGTTTGGTTTTGATCACTGTAGGCCGACTTCTGTGAGGAGTGATGAAAACAAGGGGCTTCCAATATGAGTTATTAAGATTTTACTGTATTGTTCCTTGAATAACGTTCATAACCATCAGTTTAATTGAATTCGAGAGACAGTTTTCTTCACTATATACCTATGTACATACACAAGCACACACACACACACACACACACACACACACACACACACACATATATATATATATATATATATATATATATATATATATATATATATATAAAGGAGTGTGAACTTAAGGGCTCGTTTGCTTTGTTAAACACATTATTAATGAGAACTAACAGACAATGATGCCAAGGAAAGTATAGGGGACGTTATTAGAAGTAAGTGTAATGCAAATGTGAAGAAAGAGAAGTGGACGAAAAAGATAACTTGCCACCGGCAGGAATCCGAACCTGCGACCTTCGAATAACGCGTCCGATGCTCTACCACTGAGCTACGGTGGCGGTCATCCCCCCCGTCCACTTTATAGGATATATATGTTCATTTAAACGTGGGAGCGTCAGTCAGCGCCGCCTGTTGCCATTTCGGCGAGTGTGGAACACTCTTTTTTGCCTGTAGGCGTCACGTAGTACGTGATCTTATTACGAGCGGGCAGCTGACTAATAATCCCTCGCATACCACCTGAAGGCAACAAGTCTGCCAGAACGAGACCCTCGTTAGGAACTAAGGAAAGGAGTGTGAACTTAAGGGCTTGTTTGCTTTGTTAAACACATTATTAATGAGAACTAACAGACAATGATGCCAAGGAAAGTATAGGGGACGTTATTAGAAGTAAGTGTAATGCAAATGTGAAGAAAGAGAAGTGGACGAAAAGATAACTTGCCACCGGCAGGATCCGAACCTGCGACCTTCGAATAACGCGTCCGATGCTCTACCACTGAGCTACGGTGGCGGTCATCCCCCCGTCCACTTTATAGGGTATATATGTTCATTTAAACGTGGGAGCGTCAGTCAGCGCCGCCTGTTGCCATTACGGCGAGTGTGGAACACTCTTTTTTGCCTGTAGGCGTCACGTAGTACGTGATCTTATTACGAGCGGGCAGCTGACTAATAATCCCTCGCATACCACCTGAAGGCAACAAGTCTGCCAGAACGAGACCCTCGTTAGGAACTAAGGAAAGGAGTGTGAACTTAAGGGCTCGTTTGCTTTGTTAAACACATTATTAATGAGAACTAACAGACAATGATGCCAAGGAAAGTATAGGGGACGTTATTAGAAGTAAGTGTAATGCAAATGTCAAGAAAGAGAAGTGGACGAAAAGATAACTTGCCACCGGCAGGATCCGAACCTGCGACCTTCGAATAACGCGTCCGATGCTCTACCACTGAGCTACGGTGGCGGTCATCCCCTCGTCCACTTTATAGGGTATATATGTTCATTTAAACGTGGGAGCGTCAGTCAGCGCCGCCTGTTGCCATTACGGCGAGTGTGGAACACTCTTTTTTGCCTGTAGGCGTCACGTAGTACGTGATCTTATTACGAGCGGGCAGCTGACTAATAATCCCTCGCATACCACCTGAAGGCAACAAGTCTGCCAGAACGAGACCCTCGTTAGGAACTAAGGAAAGGAGTGTGAACTTAAGGGCTCGTTTGCTTTGTTAAACACATTATTAATGAGAGCTAACAGACAATGATGCCAAGGAAAGTATAGGGGACGTTATTAGAAGTAAGTGTAATGCAAATGTGAAGAAAGAGAAGTGGACGAAAAGATAACTTGCCACCGGCAGGATCCGAACCTGCGACCTTCGAATAACGCGTCCGATGCTCTACCCCTGAGCTACGGTGGCGGTCATCCCCCGTCCACTTTATAGGGTATATATGTTCATTTAAACGTGGGAGCGTCAGTCAGCGCCGCCTGTTGCCATTACGGCGAGTGTGGAACACTCTTTTTGCCTGTAGGCGTCACGTAGTACGTGATCTTATTACGAGCGGGCAGCTGACTAATAATCCCTCGCATACCACCTGAAGGCAACAAGTCTGCCAGAACGAGACCCTCGTTAGGAACTAAGGAAAGGAGTGTGAACTTAAGGGCTCGTTTGCTTTGTTAAACACATTATTAATGAGAACTAACAGACAATGATGCCAAGGAAAGTATAGGGGACGTTATTAGAAGTAAGTGTAATGCAAATGCGAAGAAAGAGAAGTGGACGAAAAGATAACTTGCCACCGGCAGGATCCGAACCTGCGACCTTCGAATAACGCGTCCGATGCTCTACCACTGAGCTACGGTGGCGGTCATCCCCCCGTCCACTTTATAGGGTATATATGTTCATTTAAACGTGGGAGCGTCAGTCAGCGCCGCCTGTTGCCATTACGGCGAGTGTGGAACACTCTTTTTTGCCTGTAGGCGTCACGAAGTACGTGATCTTATTACGAGCGGGCAGCTGACTAATAATCCCCTCGCATACCACCTGAAGGCAACAAGTCTGCCAGAACGAGACCCTCGTTAGGAACTAAGGAAAGGAGTGTGAACTTAAGGGCTCGTTTGCTTTGTTAAACACATTATTAATGAGAACTAACAGACAATGATGCCAAGGAAAGTATAGGGGACGTTATTAGAAGTAAGTGTAATGCAAATGTGAAGAAAGAGAAGTGGACGAAAAGATAACTTGCCACCGGCAGGATCCGAACCTGCGACCTTCGAATAACGCGTCCGATGCTCTACCACTGAGATACGGGTGGCAGTCATCCCCCCGTCCACTTTATAGGGTATATATGTTCATTTAAACGTGGGAGCGTCAGTCAGCGCCGCCTGTTGCCATTACGGCGAGTGTGGAACACTCTTTTTTGCCTGTAGGCGTCACGTAGTACGTGATCTTATTACGAGCGGGCAGCTGACTAATAATCCCTCGCATACCACCTGAAGGCAACAAGTCTGCCAGAACGAGACCCTCGTTAGGAACTAAGGAAAGGAGTGTGAACTTAAGGGCTCGTTTGCTTTGTTAAACACATTATTAATGAGAACTAACAGACAATGATGCCAAGGAAAGTATAGGGGACGTTATTAGAAGTAAGTGTAATGCAAATGTGAAGAAAGAGAAGTGGACGAAAAGATAACTTGCCACCGGCAGGATCCGAACCTGCGACCTTCGAATAACGCGTCCGATGCTCTACCACTGAGCTACGGTGGCGGTCATCCCCCCCGTCCACTTTATAGGGTATATATGTTCATTTAAACGTGGGAGCGTCAGTCAGCGCCGCCTGTTGCCATTACGGCGAGTGTGGAACACTCTTTTTTTTGCCTGTAGGCGTCACGTAGTACGTGATCTTATTACGAGCGGGCAGCTGACTAATAATCCCTCGCATACCACCTGAAGGCAACAAGTCTGCCAGAACGAGACCCTCGTTAGGAACTAAGGAAAGGAGTGTGAACTTAAGGGCTCGTTTGCTTTGTTAACCCTTTGTCGGTCGTCCTATATTTTTGACATGGTAATATAAAAACCGGCTGTGCTTTATAGATATAAACTACAAAGAAATAGTATGAAACAAATTTCATCAAAATCAAGCCAGTAGTTTACTGAAAAAAAAGTGGGACATATATGTCCCACTGACTCATGAGAGTGTTTTCAAAAAGTGGGAAAACACTGTCCCACTGCCTCATGAAGGCACCATCTCGCGATTGCATCAACGGGAATTTTGGGATGAAACGGCCGAAGCAAGTGGCACAGAGTATCACTTCTAAAGTTGTGAAGAGGAAAATTGTGCGGACCTCATTTGAGCAGGAGAACGCCGCCTGCAGTTGCGTGTCTTGAGCCTTCAAAGCGCTGTGGTATGCCCCTGTAAAGCTTACTTCACCGCATGCATCGACCACTTTTTTTTTGTCTATTTGGCTGTCCTAGCTTTTGCTGTTGAAATTTTCGAGTACAGATGTTATCCCTGAACATGTGGCTACATTTGAAGAGGTATATAATATCGAGAAAAATATTTCCACGCATTAATATCTGCAATTGCGCTGCGCGATTAGCGGGATAATTTTGAAGGGGATTGTTCCGATGCATTTATTGGTCAAGTTATTTCGCAAATTTACAAAAACACATGATGACTGGAAGCTAAGATAGTCTCTCTCAAAAACTAGAAAAGGAGGATATTATCCAGCATTTTTATTGGTAGATTCTATGTATCTCAAAAAGAGGAAAATTCAGAAGCGATCATAAAAAATTGACCGAAATTCAACGCTATTGTAACACTATATCCGCCCTTCGAAAGCGTGGTAAAAAGAATTTTTTTCGAGATTACAATGACTTAGGTAAGATATGAGTGACTTAATGTTGCGCTAATTGCTACGGGTGATGTGGGAGAAATTTTTTTCTGTAGACGGAAAAGTGGGACGTATGTGTCCCACTGCCGCACAAAGGGTTAAACACATTATTAATGAGAACGAACAGACAATGATGCCAAGGAAAGTATAGGGGGACGTTATTAGAAGTAAGTGTAATGCAAATGTGAAGAAAGAGAAGTGGACGAAAAGATAACTTGCCACCGGCAGGGAATCCGAACCTGCGACCTTCGAATAACGCGTCCGATGCTCTACCACTGAGCTACGGTGGCGGTCATCCCCCCGTCCACTTTACAGGGTATATATCTTCATTTAAACGTGGGAGCGTCAGTCAGCGCCGCCTGTTGCCATTACGGCGAGTGTGGAACACTCTTTTTTGCCTGTACGCGTCACGTAGTACGTGATCTTATTACGAGCGGGCAGCTGACTAATAATCCCTCGCATACCACCTGAAGGCAACAAGTCTGCCAGAACGAGACCCTCGTTAGGAACTAAGGAAAGGAGTGTGAACTTAAGGGCTCGTTTGCTTTGTTAAACACATTATTAATGAGAACTAACAGACAATGATGCCAAGGAAAGTATAGGGGACGTTATTAGAAGTAAGTGTAATGCAAATGTGAAGAAAGAGAAGTGGACGAAAAGATAACTTGCCACCGGCAGGGAATCCGAACCTGCGACCTTCGAATAACGCGTCCGATGCTCTACCACTGAGCTACGGTGGCGGTCATCCCCCCGTTCACTTTATAGGGTATATATGTTCATTTAAACGTGGGAGCGTCAGTCAGCGCCGCCTGTTGCCATTACGGCGAGTCTGGAACACTCTTTTTTGCCTGTAGGCGTCTCGTAGTACGTGATCTTATTACGAGCGGGCAGCTGACTAATAATCCCTCGCATACCACCTGAAGGCAACAAGTCTGGCAGAACGAGACCCTCGTTAGGAACTAAGGAAAGGAGTGTGAACTTAAGGGCTCGTTTGCTTTGTTAAACACATTATTAATGAGAACTAACAGACAATGATGCCAAGGAAAGTATAGGGGACGTTATTAGAAGTAAGTGTAATGCAAATGTGAAGAGAATATATATATATATATATATATATATATATATATATATATATATATTATGTTGCCAATTCAATGCCCACCCCCCACTCCAATGAAGGGAGACTCTAAGCCCTGGCCGGACTGGCATACCTTCTCTGCCCATTAGAAACTGTGGCGGTGAAAATAGAACTCAAAAATTGGAGGACGCTGGAGCTTCGACTTCAAGAGCAGATCGCGATCGCGTAATCGGGACTCGTGCGAATCGCCGTGTGAACAGCTGGCCTGCTTCGGTTCTGCGTGCATGCCTCATCCGTGCCGTTAGGAAACGAACGATTGTGTGTGTAACATTGGCCATTTAAAAGTATCATCGAATGCCTAGTAGCAAGCACAGTTGTGAAGTGACCAATACGCCATAATTATTCTTTTAGCGAATGAGCGAAGCGCCCACTACGCGTCCGAAGGCCAACACGCGAATCTGCGCAGCTGTTCATCTTGATGGTTCTGCTGCTGGTGATTATTAGATATGTCAGAGCGCTTTCTAAAGGGTGGGCCTTTAAAACACCCAGTCGCTGTTCAGTTCCTATCTTTTGACGCCGGGTGCAATATAACGCTTCTGCCACGCAATGTAGTGCTTTTTTCCGAAACAGTTTCAACAAATATTGAGGCTCTGATAGAACACCCGCTTACCATGCAGACCGCACGGCTTCGATCCTCACTCGGACCCGCAAGTTTTTTTTTTTTATTTGCATCTTTCTTCACTTTTCGGTCACAGAAAAGATGATGATTTTTCGCTCACAACAAACGACGCCAACACGGACGCCGGAAATACTGCGAAATGAGCTCTCTAACGATATCGCGTTAAAACCTTCGAAGAACTGGCCTCTCTATTTTACTTTGTCTTCCACTATTCTACTTCCCTTCCATAACTCCGAGCCATTTTCCCTTGAGATTTGCCGAACTAAGCATCTTTCCCAACCTTAAATCAAACTTTAAGTGTCACTTCTAATCAACAAACTCTGCATCCCTGCCACAGCAACCCTTCTAAAAGGGAAGCCCGTACAACCCTCACATTTGCGGCTTTTTTTCCGTGTGATGTGGCGTTTTTGTGCAGAAGAGGCATTGCAGGGGACACAAGAGAACGGACGCTCTCCTGTGTGAGAGCACATATGTCCAACAAGGCTGCATTTCTGCGAAAACAATGCATAGCAGAGGACACAGGAAAAGGAACGCTCTCCTGTGTTGGTGAGGATGTGTTTCACGAGGCGGCATTTCTGCACAAAGGATGCCTTCCAGAGGACACAGGAGAAGGGTCGCTCCCGTACACCTCACACATTTACGACTTCTTTTCATGTCGACGGGACATGTGGAATGTGAGGTCGTGCTTTCGTGAAAAAGATGCATTGCAGTGGACACAGGAGTGGGGGACGCTCTCCTGTGTGACAGCGCATATGTTTATTAAAAGTGGACTTACGCGAAAACGATGCATTGCAGTGCCCACAGGAAAAGGGACGCTCTCCTGTGTGAGTGCGGATGTGTTTCACGAGGTCGCCTTTCTGCTTAAAGGATGCATTGCAGTGGACACAAGAAAAGGGACGCTCTCCCGTGTGAGTGCGCATATGTTTACAAAGGGTGGATTTCTGCGAGAAGAATGCATTGCAATGTAGACAGGAAAAGGGACGCTCTCCTGTGTGAGTGCGGATGTGTCTCACGAGGTCACCTTTCAGCTTAAAGGATGCATTGCATTGGACACAGGAAAAGGGAAGCTCTCCTGTGTGAGAGTACATGTGCAGAGAGAGGTAGTATTTCGTAGCAAACGATGCATTGCAGTGCGCACAGGAAAAAGGACGCTCTCCTGTGTGAGTGCGGATGTGTTTCACGAGGTCGCCTTTCAGCCTAAATGATGCATTGCATTGGACACAGGAAAAGGGACGCTCTCCTGTGTGAATGCGCATATGACTATTAAGCTTGCCTTTCACTGAAAAGGATGCATTACATTGGACGCACGAAAAGGGGCGCTCTCCTGTATGGGTGCGCACATGCAATACCAGCTGGGATTTGTAATTGAATGCAGCTGGACACAAGTGGCACTGTAAAGGGGGGCTCGCCCCTATGTTTCTGAAGGTGTCTGTCCATAACTGATTTGTCTAGGGTCACATAGGTGCACTGCTGGCAGCAATGCAATCGACCTTGTACAGACGCCAATGAAGAAGACTGCTTCAGGGCCGCAAAGGACAAGGGTCCTGCAAACCAATTGAGATAGAACAAAGGCTATACAAATTATTTGTCATACACTACACGGAACTGAACAGCAGTAGCAGGCACTACACACTGGTTCCTCCGCTTGTAAGTGAAGTAGATGATCACCTCGTCTCACCAAAACCAAAGCTACTCTCACAACCACAGTGCACTAACCCAGCATATTTCACGAAAATTATAATCTAGGTGAGTATGAAAAATACGGTAGGTGCCAAAAAATTGAATCTGATTTAGATGTGATTCCCATGTTATGTCTAAATGGTCAAATGCCTTTGAATGCGCACAAATAAAGACTAACCCACTAAATGAATTATTGTGCCTTTTTTCTTATAAATCTCCATAGAACACTGCACAGCAAAAGAGCCACGTCACATTCCAACACGCGAAGCATACGAAATAAAATATGAGCGAAAGAAGTTAAAATGAATCAAAGTGGACAAAAATAGGGGACCCTTAAGCTTCGCCTTTACGAGTTGAACCCGATAGCGATATCCTGTCCCTAGTGCGTACTTCAATCACTTACGGCGTACTATGTAATGGGTAGCATGCTTTCAACCACGAGCAATTATGCGCGGGAAATGCGGGAAGCGTTCTCGAACTAGCTACGCACCCACTTGGTCTTAAAGGGACCGACAACTGATTTTTCTCGACCCATTTTTTTACGGCGCGACAGAAAGCTCACCCTTCGTTGTGTTTGTAGCTGCAGTAGTTAATCCCAACACCACGTAGTTATTTTACAAGCAGTATTTTTTTGGATCTGAAAGGCTCCAAACACACATGTAGCTTTCCTCCAGCAACGCTGAGAATTGATTGCGATGCCGCCAGCCTTTCTCGCGATGTGTGACAGCTGTCGTCTTTCTGCTTTCGCAGGAGTTCCTTTAACTGTGATTAACAACCTTTATTTCGGGCTTTTCAACTCTTTTTGAAAATAACAACCTGCTACAATCAGATGATGTGGTATTATACACCTTCTCTGTATTTATACCGTGTTGTGCGCGCCCGCGCCCAAGGTTGCCTGCGCCTGTGTCATGGGTGGCTTGTCCTGGCGTCGTTACTCTATCGATGCTCGAGCCAAGCCAAGTCACCGAAAACGTCATATGCATATGCACGGCCGCGCCGAGTTGCAGTGCGCGTCATTTCTGAGACGAAGTGTAGGTAGCAAAACTATGTCGCTCAAAAATCTTAGCGACCTGCAAACTGCGTGCACGGTTGCATGAGCACGCTGAAAAGTTGCTCAAGACGCGCTGACGAGCATGGTATCGTTACGTCACGCGAAGGCAGCACCGCTTAAATGCATACTACTAACGCAGGCCTATGTATACATTTTTATGGAGTAACATCTTTTAATATAAAGAAACGAACAATATTTCAATACCATCAAGAAGATCCTCAACCGTCTAGAGCAATCAACGGTCACGTGACAGGGTACATCGATTCGTTCATGTATTTGCCACCAGAGGCGCCAAAAGTCATTTTTCGCGTCTTTCAATGAAGAAATGAAAATATAAATCCACCTCTCACGAAAAAAAAAGAGGGTTGGTTTGAGTCAGTGCGACGCACAATCTTTCCTTCAGTAGAGTCATCTCAGTTCATGTTCTGGGCAGTTTTCGGTCCCTTTAAGGGAATACACTGTAAACCACTTTGCACCCTTAAGGGTGTTTCAAACAGGCAAAACACCCTTTTGCCTAACCAAAATTTGCAAAATTGGGGTGTAAGGGTGTTTCCCTTCCCCAAATAACCCTGAAGGGTGATGTTCTAGCTAAAACACCCTTTAGGGGGTAAGGGAGTTTTGGCTAATCGAAACACCCATCGCCCATACAACAGCGTACCAGATGATAACTGGGACTCGCTGATTAAAGAGTCGTTGGACCTTAGGCGAGTTTAGATTAAAAGTTATGTCTCTTTTAGGGGTATCTACAAGCATACCATAAATTTACGCCTGATATCTTAATGTTTAGTGCTCACTTATAGGGAACAGGAATATCCCCACCGGCACTGAACGATGGCTTAAGATACCATGGCTATATATAGCCGATGGTCACTTTAAGGCTGTGTAGCGCGTCGCAGAGTCCATGGGATATTTTACAATACGCTCTGTTGTGTGTATGGTCTGGTGCGCGCGTGCACCTTCTATGCTGATGTCAACTGGGATTCCACGTTCCCTGACTGATAGATTTCATTTTTCCCTTTTTTTTTCAGTGATAAGGGTGCAAGGGTGTTTAGGCCATTGGAAACACCCCATGATATGGGTGTTTTGGTACGTCAAAGCACCCTGTAAGGGTGTTAGTTATAGACACGGGAAAACCCCTTAAGGGTGCAAACTGGTTTACTGTGTACGCGCAGTAAGGCGTGCCTTTTTTATGGGTGGACGGCTTTGAACCACAACGTCCTTATGATATACACATCTTCTGACGCCCGATGGCAATGTACGCTCGTACCACGCAATATTACTGCGATATTACATGTTGTATTGTGACGTCTGTATACAGGACGCGTGTGTTTGTAAAGCATGCAAGTTATTTTCACTGCATTTTCCAAGCAGAGGAAGTTATTCTCAATGTAATCCAAAGCAAAAGCATGGCTGTGTGGTAGAACACCTGCTTGCCACGAACACGGCCTGGGTTCGAGCCTCATTCGGACCCGGAAATTTTTATTATTTGTTTTATTTGCATCTTTCTCGATCGTTCGGTCACGGACAAGATGACGATTTTTCGCTCACAACCAACGACGCCGACATTGAAGCGACGCCGACGTCGGAATTTCTGCGAAACGAGCTCTTTAACGCTGTCGCCTTAATATATTGAAAGGGAAAAATTATAAGGATTACAATGGCATCATAGATTTGGTTTTCAGAACTATAAGGAAATTTGATGTTCACAGCGCAAGGAACTGTTTCATTATATCACTGCCACAGTTTACACATTTGCTACTATGTTTCTATACTGCTGCAATGAAAGCATAATGATAGACGGGGAAAACAACGTCACACATTCAACAGATAATGTTACAGTTACTTACATAGTCATTCACAGATAACCATTAATATCTTGCACAACGAAAATATAATGATGACAGGGAATACAATGTCACACATTCGATATATAATGTTACAGTCACTTACAGAGTCATTTAGAAACATATATTGACATCTTGCAGTGCCATATGAAAGTTCCACTACCCGGCATTGCAGCAACTTATCTGCAAAACTGTTATACGTAAATATAAAAAGGCGCATTATAAAGTACATAAGTCTGAACCAGTGATTTATAAGACAACGACAATTTCTTCACGTTGAGTGAAATTTCATAGTTGCAATGAGATCCATTACTTTCTTCCCAATTGCATACATTTCAATACAACCAATCCCAAGTAGCAGTCTAGACATGGCCACACCACCCTCGCCATCCCAAGGTTCATAGTGCATTAGGCTGCAATACAAGTGTAAAATGACAAATGATTTTTATGACGAGGCTGCTGGCATGCCCTCTAACAATATTCAAAGCATGCAATGTTTTAATGCTAATTAGGAGGTATAGACACATATGCAACAACACAGAACACAGTTAAAGCCAGCACAAACTACACAGTACACCCAGCCATATTATACCCCTTGCACCAATCACGCTTGAATGTTAGAAATTCCTTAATTACGTTTTTTAGCATCGTAATGAGTGACTATGTTCTTAGAAACGAATTCCACACTAGTTATTTCTCCAGAAAGACAAGCTCTCTCTATATAAAGGAAAATACAAACATAAATACTTCTATTTTGCAGGAATTTTATAGAACTGAACAGCTGTGGCAGTGTGATGCAGCAGCATATGGGATACAAATGTTCAGAGAACCAAAGCAATGTTCGCAGCATTTGTTTCCTCATTTTAGCACACCATATGAGGTAAACTACAGCAGAATCTTGATGGCACGAATCCTGCAAGGTCAGGAAAAACATTAACATAAGTGGTAATTTCTATCACCGAAAAACATGGAGAACTAGGATGACAAACAGGTGTGCTGCTATACTTGGAGACAACTTTTCTTGGCAAAGAAAGAAAGGCTACGGAGCCAAAGTGGGTGTGTGCCACCGCTAAATAATATAGTCCCACAATTGCGTTCGTGTTTTCCGCGTGAAAATCATAAAAAAACACGAGTATTTTATTATCTGATTACGAAGAGATGAAGCACGCACCAAGGTGACATTCATATTGGTTTTATTTTATGTAGTGGCATTTTGCGTTTTTGCACGTGTGAAACGGTCGCACGTTTTATGTGCACCTCATAGTCAAAATGGCATCTTTGTCTTTAGGTGAGCGATCGTCGCTCTCCAGGCACTCCGACGACTCGCCGAAGGAGCTTCTGGCGTATTTCAATCACAAATGGTTGTCTAAGCCGACGTAGCATATATAACGCAGTGTTGTTATTCTAACACAGCCGTAAGTCGAAACGTGAGCCGAACCGGACTACTTTGCGGAGGAGTACATGTGTGTAGCTACGCCCCTGTAGCTTTCCCTTCATCGCCAACAAAAGTTCCCGCGAGTATAATATGACTAATAAGGTAAAAGGAAAAAAATGAATAAACGAAAGTGGAAAAGGCTTTTATTCTTTGTTGCTCAGGGCTGCAGCAACATTACAGACCATTCTGAATGATTGCCAGAACAGTGGTATTCACGGAACGAAACCCCACGGGAGTACTAGAGGGAGCAAACAGCCAATAGGTGAGCTGAGGGAATTCAGAGATGTTTTCAGTACATGAAGAAATACAGTATTATTATAGCTGGACATCAATATTGGCAGACATTGTTCTTCAAGGTTTGAAATTGAAGACTGTGATGACGCTATAGGATGCTAGGTGGTCTCGCAATTTGACGAGAGCCATTCAGTGGCGGGGGGGCAGGTTGCAATTTTTGCAAACTATCGGTGCAGGTTTGGGGTAAGCAAGACAAAAAGCAGGCTATTTCGAATTTCCAGTGTCAGGACTTACTTTTCAATCCAACCCAAGCCATCCGGAGACCATTGTGTGTAGTTCTATCAGACAGAACGAGGCCACTGTTCGTTCAGTGCCTACTTTGTGCCAAAATGATTGACAGCATTGCCGTTCCGGTTGCTATTCTCATGTCCTGACTATGAGACGAGCCTCGACTAATCCCGGTGCGGCCCCCCTCTTGTCCTCTCGTAACGTTTCTTTCCATCAACGCTTCCGTTTTGTGAGAGAACGCGTACTCAATAAACCCCCATATCAGTGGCATTGCCAGGGGGTGGCACACCAGGTCTCTGTCTCCCCCCCCCCCCCCCCCATTTTTTTCTTTTTTGCCATCGCATGCGGAGCATACCATGACACTCGACCATATCTGCCTGCTCGGCCCCAGCCACAAATCAAGGAGGTTCCCTCCCCAAAAAATATGTCTGCCTACGCCCCTGCCCTATACGTACGTAGGAAGTATGAATGTGGAGCCCAGTGAAAATGTGAAAGTGTCCAAGCGCACACAATTATGCACAACTGCACACTGAATACGAGTATCATGGAGAGCTTCTCATACCATCACTTCTACCGTGAAAAAAAAAACATAAGTGAAAGAATGCTTGACATAGAATCAGGCCCCGGAGACTCTCAAGTGCCAGTGATCGCCGCAGAGGGCGAAAAAATCGACCGCAGCGAGTTCCATCGAAATGCGCATTTAGTGGAACTACTGACTGCTCTTTTAGCGGTCGGATAAGTTAGTTTGGATTTTCCATGTTAGGGGCGCTCAACGAGGCCAAATATTTCGTTTTATAATGTATCAAAAGGTCGTTAGAAGCTTAGTTACCAATGTCATTTTTCATAAAGGTAGTAGGGATCGGTTTGCATGTTACTTCAGAGAATTACTACGAGAGGTTGATTGTTTGAGATTAAGTATTGAGATTACACTGACGCTCGAAAAGCCGCAGCCCATTGGCATCGGTTGCGTTTCCGTCGGTTAATCCATTCAAATTGCACCGCGGTCGTTTTCTGCGATCGGCATAACGCAGCTCCGTTTCAGATCGGCTTTGATATATCAATGCGAGTTTGTGTGCTCCATGCCCCTACCACAAGGCGAACGTGTCTAAAGCCTGTGAATCCTGTCAGCTGCGGCGCTTCACCGACTTTATAAACGTCGGCTGCACAGCTTCCAGCGTGAAATATCAACGCCGGCAAATTGCTCGGAGACTACCAACGAAAACGGAATAACGATGCACAATGTGGGCGTGGGCACGGGTGAGTGAAAATGCACTGCTTTGCACTTGAACATAGCCTTCTTTTTTTTGCATGCGCTACGGTTTTTGTCATTTCATAAGGTTTTACCACTTGTCCAGCTGTCGAGATGCACAGGTTGTGGGTTCTAATGACATACTGTCAGCAGGGGCTGGGACACGGGGGGGAGGGGGGGGCTGGAGTCCTCCCGAATTTTCGCCTGCCCCCCCCCCCCCCCTTTGCTCTTCCAAAGAACAAACGTATTCAAACACAGAGCCTAAATACCCCGCCTCCCAGCCCCCCCTGAAAGAACAGTAAAAAAATCCTAGCGCCGTCCCTGTTTCTCAGATCGCTTACTGTGTTCTCACATTTGCAGAAAATATATTTACTGCTTAACTTCGCAACCTAGATCACAGCATAAGTTTTATCTGTTTCTGTGCAAACGAGTGTGCTCCGATATATGCTCTTAAACTCAATGCATCGTAGAGCCAAGTGAACTTACAGTATGTATACGCATTTGGAGATTTTCATAAGCAGGGACAGTTAGATTTTCGTGTACCGTATAGTTTATCCAGTTGGGCAATTAACTAGCTTTGTCCACTGATGGACATCACTAAAACAAATCGACAAACATATTGTCACGTGATTATGCGTAATACACAACCTCTGTCTACAGGAGCACTGTACGTCGAGTCAACCGATCATCAGAAACACGACCTCATCGTCTTCTCAACTTCCTTGTCCTCCCTTCGGTTGCACAATGGCACATACGGACATTGGCATAGCTCCATCTCATTCCATGCCCGTGGCATTACCCCCCCTTCCAAAAAAAAAGGCACCGTCTGATGCTCAGTGCTAACTAGAACGGAAAATAATCGCGCGCACGCACAAACACACATGATGCGGCAGTGTCAAGTTGTTCTAAAGATCATTCAAGAAGACTGGAAGAATTGTCAACGGTGGTAGTGCGGCTTCATTCTCGACACATGAACGATGTCCGCTTGCTGTGAACGACGGGATCGCGGAGCTGTGTCTTCGGGCAGGACTTCATAGTTGACGTCGTTGAGGCGCCGTAGTACTCTATAAGGACCGAAGTAGCGGTGAAGTAACTTTTCCGAGCGACCCCTTTGGCGAATGGGGATCCACAGCCACACTAGATCACCGGGTTCGTAAATAACATGGCGATGACGAGAATTGTACCTCCGCGAGTCGATGCGTTGTTGGTTTTGGATCCGCTCGAGTGCAAGCTTGCGGGCCGCGTCTGCGAGCCGGATAAAGTCGCTCGCATCAGTGGTAATGTCATCCATGTCAGGTAAAAGCTTTGCATCCAGCATCGTAATTGCTTCTCGGCCGTGAAGCAACCGGAAAGGGGTGAACCCTGTAGTCTCTTGAACCGCCGTGTTGTAAGCGAACGTAACGTATGGCAGAACGTCATCCCAGTTTTTGTGATCGCGGTCAACGTACAGGGATAGCATGTCAGCGAGCGTCTTGTTTAATCTCTCCGTCAGACCGTTGGTTTGTGGATGGTATGCGGTCGTTTTGCGATGAGCGGTTCCGCTAAGCCTCATGACATCTTGCATCAGTTGGGCTGTAAAGGCTGTTCCACGGTCAGTGATGACAACTGTTGGCGCTCCATGGCGGAGGACGATGTTGTTCATGAAAAAGCACGCAATCTCATTGGCGGTACCTCGTTGTAGGGCTTTCGTCTCGCAGTACCTCGTCAAATAGTCAGTAGCGACCAGTGTTGCGGAGTTGCCACTCCGGAATTGGAATGACTCCGGATTCATTCCACATTTTTGCGACCCCGGAATGGAATGGCAATGGAATGGGGACAGTGCTTGGAGGAATGGAATGGGAATGGAATTAAGCGCCTTTTGCACGGAATGGAATGGGAATGGAATTACGTCTTTTTGCGAAAATAGAGCGCCTTTTCGTCTACGCGCTGTTTTTCAAACTTCAAACATTAGTAAGCCAAAGCCTCGAATTTAACAATAAAGCAGTATTTTTAGAATGGCTTGGCTGATTACAAGCACAGTATATTTATAAGCAACGCGCCTACTGCAATTCTGTCCTTATATAGACTGTGTTGCTCCGAAGTTTGTATCTATTCTTCGCGTAACCGCGGTTCTATGCCATTGGTATCCGTCGTGCGGAACTCCGGCAGCGGCATACCCCCCCCCCCCCCCTACACATTGTGGCTTTTTTCCCCTCGGCGGTGCCCCAGCCGCTTGCTGTCTCACCACCCTTCACTTTTTTGTTTTTCCTTCTGTCGCCGTCGGCGACTCGGACGCATATTCGAAAAAGCGCTTCTCTAAGTTGTATACCTGACATTGCATAGCTGCGCACAGGCGAACACAGAAAGTTCTCCTCACCCCATCCATGCTTGCGAGGCGCGCTTGACAAGCGTGAGTGCTGATGAGCAGTGCGGCCCAGTGTTCCGTATTCGATGCAAAGGCACTAGGTGCGCGAGCGGTGCACTGTTCCGACTGATACCAGCAGATCTAGAGGGTTTTAATTGTTCCCCATTAACCAAACCTTAGTTTTCTCCATATTCACGATCGTTCCCGACGCGCGGCAAAACTGCTTAGTCTTCTTGAACGCTACTTTTGTCAGCATAAAAATACGCTATGTCGTCAGTTTAGCATTAACACATTTAGGCTTAAACAATATTAAAACATCGTCAATCGTTCAAACATGCTGATCATGCCAATGCTATAGATAGCGGGAGAACTGCCTCTATGGGAATTAATAGGGTGGTTGTACTGCACGAGATATGTCACCAAGCTACTATCCCTCGACCTTGGTAACGTGTTTTGCATACTTTTGCAGTTCTTAATGCATCAGATGGCATCAGCTTTATGGGGCATTCAGTTTTAACTCGATAAAACTATCAAGATGCCTATACGTTGAGGAATTACAAGAATGGAATTGAACTGCCCGGCCATTCCCGGAGTGGGAATGGGCTAAGTATTTTTCATTCCGAGGAATTAAAAGGAATGGAATTGCGGCAAGTTCTAATTCCCTGGAATGGAATTGGAATGGAATGGAGGTGCCCATTCCGCAACACTGGTAGCGACTACGATCCAGCGGTTGCCATCATGTGACTTCGGGAAGGGCCCGAGCAGGTCCATGCCGATTTGTTCGAATGGTTGTGATGGCAGCGCTACAGGCTTCAAGAAACACGAAAATTTTTATTATTTATTTTATTTGCATATTTCTCGATCTATCAGACACGGACGAGATGATTTTTCGCTGACTACCAACGACCCCGATCTTGAGGCGACGCCGACGCCGCAATTTCTGCGAAACAAGCTCTTTAACGCTATCGCGTTAATATAATGAAAGCGAAAAAATTATGAGGGTTACAATGGCATCATGGATTTGGTTCTCAGAACTATAAGGAAATTGGTGTTCACAACGCAAGGAACTGTTTCTTTATGTTACTGCCACCGTTTACACATTTGCCACTATGTTTCTATACTGCTGCAATGAAAACATAATGATAGACGGGGAAAACAACGTCATACATTCAGCAGATAATGTTACAGTTACTTACATAGTCATTCACAGATACTATTAATATCCTGCACAATGAAAACATAATGATTACAGGGAATACGATGTCACACATTCGACATATACCGTTACAGTCACTTACACAATGATTTGTAAGTATATATTTACATCTTGCAGTGTCATATCAAAGTTCCACTACAGGGCATTGCAGCAACTTATCTGCAAAACTGCTTCTCTCAGTACGGACAAATACGTAAATGTAAAAAGGGGCATTATTAAGTATTTAAGTCTGAACCAGTGATTTGTAAGACAAGCACAATTTCTTCACGTTGAGTGAAATTTCAAAGTTGTAATGAGATCCATTACTTTCTTCTCAGTTTCAATATGCTGAAAGTGCGAAAAGAGACTAGTCAATTTCATACATTTCAATACAACAAATCCCAAGTAGCAGTCTAGACACGGCCACATCACAATCGCCATCCCAAGTCCACCGTGCATTAGGCTGCAATACAAGTGTAAAATGATAAATGATTTTTATGAAGAGGCTATTGTTATGCCCACTAAGCAATATTCAAAGCATGCAATGTTTGAATGCTAATTAGGAGGTATGGACACATCTGCCACAACACAGAACACAGTTAAAGCCAGCACAAACTACACAGTATTCCCAACCATACTTTTACCCCTGGCACGAATCGCGCTTGAATGTTAGAAATTTCTAAGATTTTTTTAGTATCGTAAATGAGTGACTATGTTCTTAGAACCGAATTTCACACTAGTTATTTTTCCAGAAAGACAAGCTCTCTCTATATAAAGGAAAATACAAACGTAAATACTTCTATTTTGCAGGAATTTTATAGAATTGAACAGCTGTGGTAGTGTGATGCAGCAGCAAATGGGATACAAATGTACGGAGAACCAAAGCGATGCTCGCAGCATTTGTTTCCTCATTTTAGCACACCATATGAGGTAAACTACAGCAGAATCTTGATGGCACGAATCTTGCAAGGTCAGGAAAAACATTCACATAAGTGGTAATTTCCATCACCGAAAAACATGGAGAACTAGGATGACAAACAGTTGTGCTGCTATACTTGGAGACAACTTTTCTTGGCAAAGAAAGAAAGGCTACGGAGCCAAAGTGGGTGTGTGCCACCGCTAAATAATATAGTCCCACAATTGCGTTCGTGTTTTCCGCGTGAAAATCATAAAAAACACGAGTATTTTATTATCTGATTACGAAGAGATGAAGCACGCACCAAGGTGACATTCATATTGGTTTTATTTTATGTAGTGGCATTTTGCGTTTTTGCACGTGTGAAACGGTCGCACGTTTTATGTGCACCTCACAGTCAAAATGGCATCTTTGTCTTTAGGTGAGCGATCGTCGCCCTCCAGGCACTCCGACGACTCGCCGAAGGAGCTTCTGGCGTATTTCACTCACAAATGGCTGTCTAAGCCGACGTAGCAAATATTACGCAGTGTTGTTATTCTAACACAGCCGTAAGTCGACACGTGAGCCGAACCGGACTACTTTGCGGAGGAGTACATGTGTGTAGCTACGCCCCCCGTAGCTTTCCCTTCATCACCAACAAAAGTTCCCGCGAGTATAATATGACTAATAAGGTAAAAGGAAAAAAAATGAACAAACGATAGTGGAAAAGGCTTTTATTCTTTGTTGCTCAGGGCTGCAGCAACATTACAGACCATTCTGAATGATTACCAGAACAGTGGTATTCACGGAACGAAACCCCACGGGAGTACTAGAGGGAGCAAACAGCCAATAGGTGAGCTGAGGGAATTCAGAGATGTTTTCAGTGCATGAAGAAATACAGAATTATTATAGCTGGACATCAATATTGGCAGGCATTGTTCTTCAAGGTTTGAAATTGAAGGCTGTGATGACTTTATAGGATGCTAGGTGGTGTCGCAATTTGACGAGTGCCATTCAGTGGCGGGGGGGCAGGTTGCAATTTTTGCAAATTATCGGTGCAGGTTTGGGGTAAGCAAGACAAAAAGCAGGCTATTTCGAATTTCCAGTGTCAGGACTTACTCTTCAATCCAACCCAAGCCATCCGGAGACCATTGTGTGTAGTTCTATCAGATAGAACGAGGCCACTGTTTGTTCTGTGCCTGCTTTGTGCCAAAACGATTGACAGCATTGCCGTTTCCGGTTGCTATTCTCATATCCTGACCATGAGACGAGCCTCGACTAATCCGGTGCGGCTCCCTCTTGTACTCTCGTAACGTTTCGTTCCATCAACGCTTCCGTTTTGTGAGAGAACGCGTACTCAATAAACCCCCCATATCAGTGGCATTGCCAGGGAGTGGCGCACCGGGCCTCCGTCTCCCCCCCCCCCCCCCGATTTTTTTTTCTTTTTTGCCATCGCATTCGGAGCATCACATGACACTCGACCACATCTGCCTGCCCGGCCCCCGCCACAAATCAAGGAGGTTCCCTCCACAAAAAAGCCAGCAGATCCCACGCACTGTAGGAATCGATGTAATGCGAAGCAGCCAGGAAGGAGCAAAATCATGCTTTATAAAATTTGCATGTCATGTTTTACATGTTACGACCTGTCATTTGTGTTCGTCATACAGTGACGTCACGATATACCTATTTTGGTGTATGTCAAGCTAGCGAACTGGATGTAAGCGCACCATGAGCGTGGCATGTAAATGGCATTGTAGATGACATGCATGCCAAGATTTTCATGTTACCACCTCCCACTTATGTTCGTTATACTGTCATGTCACTCAATACCAAATTTGGTGTATATCAAGCTAACGAAACGACCTCGAGCGCGCCATGAGCGTGGAATGCAAGTCATGTCGCTCATGACATGTCATGATTTCCATATTACGACTTCTCATTTATGTTCGTCATAGAGTCATGTCACTCAATACCAAATTTGGTGTATATCAAGCGAACGAAATGGCCGCGAGCACGCCATGATTGTGGCATGCAAGTCATGTCGCACATAACAAGTCATGATTTCCATATTACCACTTGTCATTTATGTTCGTCATAGAGTCATGTCACTCAATACGAAATTTGGTGTATATCAAGCTAACGAAACGGCCGCGAGCGCGCCATGAGCGTGGAATGCAAGTCATGCCGCTCATGACATGTCATGATTTCCATATTAACACTTGTCATTTATGTTCGTCATACAGTCATGTCACTCAATACCAAATTTGGTGTATCTCAAGCTAACGAAACGGCCGCGAGCGCGCCATCAGCGTGGTATGCGAGTCATGTCGCACATGACAAGTCATGATTTCCATATTACGACTTCTCATTTATGTTCGTCATAGAGTCATGTCACTCAATACCAAATTTGGTGTATATCAAGCGAACGAAATGGCCGCGAGCACGCCATGATTGTGGCATGCAAGTCATGTCGCACATAACAAGTCATGATTTCCATATTACCACTTGTCATTTATGTTCGTCATAGAGTCATGTCACTCAATACGAAATTTGGTGTATATCAAGCTAACGAAACGGCCGCGAGCGCGCCATGAGCGTGGAATGCAAGTCATGCCGCTCATGACATGTCATGATTTCCATATTAACCACTTGTCATTTATGTTCGTCATAGAGTCATGTCACTCAATACCAAATTTGGTGTATATCAAGCTAACGAAACGGCCGCGAGCGCACTATGAGCGTGGAATGCAAGTCATGTCGCTTATGAAGTCATGATTTTCATATTACCACTTGTCATTTATATTCGCCATACAGTGATGTCACTCAATCCCAAATTTGGTGTATATCAAGCTAACGAAACGGCCGCGAGCGCGCCATGAGCGTGGCATGTAAATCATACTTTTCATGACAAGTTAGTCATGATTTTCATGATATGATCAGCTATTTATGTTCGTCATACAGTCATGTTATGCCATACCCAATTTGGTATAAATCGCATTAACGATACGGGCAGGAGAGCACAAAGTCGTAGGCGGCTAGATAGATAGATAGATAGATAGATAGATAGATAGATAGATAGATAGATAGATAGATAGATAGATAGATAGATAGATAGATAGATAGATAGATAGATAGATAGATAGATAGATAGATAGATAGATAGATAGATAGATAGATAGATAGATAGATAGATAGATACGCTCAAAGTCGCCGAAGTTCGCTAAGAAATGCGTCGCATTTAAAAATATGTCTGCCTACGCCCCTGACGTATACGTACGCAGGAAGTATGAATGTGGAGCCCAGTGAAAATGTCAGTGTCCATGCGCGCACAATTATGCACAACTGCACACTGAATCCGAGTATCATGGAGAGCTTCTCATGCCATGACTTCTACCGTGAAAAAAAAAACATAAGTGAAAGAATGCTTGACATAGAATCAGGCCCCGGAGACTCTCAAGTGCCAGTGATCGCCGCAGAGGGCGAACGAAATGCGCATTTAGTGGAACTACTGACTGCTCTTTTAGCGGTCGGATAAGTTAGTTTGGATTTTCCATGTTAGGGGCGCTCAACGAGGCCAAATATTTCGTTTTATAATGTATCAAAAGGTCGTTAGAAGCTTAGTTACAATGTCATTTTTCAGAAAGGTAGTAGGGATCGGTTTGCATGTTACTTCAGAGAATTACTACGAGAGGTTGATTGTTTGAGATTAAGTATTGAGATTACACTGACGCTCGAAAAGCCGCAGCCCATTGGCATCGGTTGCGTTTCCGTCGGTTAATCCATTCAAATTGCACCACGGTCGTTTTCTGTGATCGGCATAACGCAGCTCCATTTCAGATCGGCTTTGATATATCAATGCGAGTTTGTGTGCCAGACTTTCCATGCCGCTACCAAAAGGCGAACGTGTCTAAAGCCTGTGAATCCTGTCAGCTGCGGCGCTTCACCGACTTTATAAACGTCGGCTGCACAGCTTCCAGCGTGAAATATCAACGCCGGCAAATTGCTCGGAGACTACCAACGAAAACGGAATAACGATGCACAATGTGGGCGTGGGCACCGGTAAGTGAAAATGCACTGCTTTGCACTTGAACATAGCCTTATTTATTTGCATGCGCTACAGTTTTTGTCATTTCATAAGGATTTACGACTTGTCCAGCTGATGAGATGCACCGGTTGCGGGTTCTAATGACATATGCTCCGCAGGGGCGGGGAGACGGGGGGGGGGGGGGGGGTTGGAGCCCCCCCAGAATTTTCGCCTGACCCCCCCCCCCCCCCCCTTTGCTCTTCCAAAGAACAAACAGATTCAAACATAGAGGCTGAATTGCCCGCCTCCCAGCCCCTCTGAAGGAACGATAACAAAATCCTGGAGCCGCCCCTGTTTCGCAGATCGCTTACTGTGTTCTCACATTTGCAGAAAATATCTTTACTGCTTAACTTTGCAACATAGATCAAAGCATAAGTTTTACCTGTTTCAGCGCAAACGAGTGTGCTGCGATATATGCTCTTAAACTCAATGCACGGTAGAGCGAAGTGAACTTACAGTATAAATACTGATTTGGACATTTTCATAAGCAGGGACAGTTATATTTTCGTGTTCCCAGTTGGGCAATTAACTAGCTTTGTCCACTGATGGACATCACTAAAACAAATCTACAAACATATTGTTCTCATGCAGTGTTCTCATATACATTCTTTTTAGACATGAATCACAAATCCATTCACTCTTCCACCATAGTAACCATGACTGTTTTTCTTTCAGCCCAACCATAACCTCCAAGGAACAGCTCATATCAGCATACGCTTAGATTCTTCATCTCTGAATCTACCTCAAGTCAGCAGAGAATGTGTCATCACTGAAAGCAAACTCATGGGCCAAACCTCGCAAGGTGTGGTTGTGGACACTATTTATTGAACCAATCTTTCTTTAACCATTTCTCTTACTCTTTCTCAAGACTCGGTTTTTTTTTTCTTCTGAGGAAACTGGACAAAGGAGAGATTATTGGTTTTCAAGCTACCCACATCGTCGTAAGAAGCTGAGCAGTTGCAGTAGTGACAACCCCACGTGCCACTAATAATTACTAGGTGGACAAACGCAAGCCTTAGGTATAGTGAAAAGCAGTGATAGTGTATAGTATGTCGAAGCAGTACAAAATTAGGTGCACAAACTATTTTCTTGCTCATGAAATACTCAATTTAGAGGAAATGTGCTCGCTTCAAATTTTCTTGCATAGTGCATGTGATGGGGTGCACATATTGTACTTCACTCTACGTGTCAAACTTTGCATAGAGTATCACATATAACTAGGTAGCAAATGGGCCAATAGTAGTGCATATTTAGCAGCACTTTTTCACACTGAGCATATATTGCTCTGAATGTGAAGACTGTTGCAAAGAAATGGCACGAAGAGCTACAGTGGTGCTGAAATGAAAAGTTACCGGTACCGCTTACTTGTTGGGAGTGACATTGTGAAGGTTGTAAAATAGGAAACTGTGTGCAAGCACTCTTCCCTTCATTAAACAAGACATGTCGTGCAGTGGTCACCTGCAGATGAGTGGATTTAAGAGCACCTCAGTGTACAATTACTGTTGGATGGCGCTTTCAGGTCATTACTCTGGAATACGTAACGTTTGATGATGGCGGTAGGTGAATGAAAGCATGTGCATAAGGACATTTTGGGCAGAATTCTATGGAACAGGCTGATGAACTTGTTAAGCATCTAAAAAATTCCTCTTTAGCTCTGATCAATGAACATTGCCAATATATTAATGGGATGATATGTAAACACGCACTGTCCAGAAAAGAGGGTGCATCACCGTTGCATTTGTGCAAGCAATTCGTTTTGTATGTGAAGTTGAGCCACAGACAAATAGCAAATACAGTAAAAGCTCGTTAATTCGTACTCCAATTGGAATGTGAATTTGTTCAAATTAGTGAGCAGGCACTAGTATGAACAGACATTGCGCCACAATGCGTGGGCAGAATCCAAAGAAGCCACATGAGGACTCGTTATCACGAACTAGGTGCTACTAACGATTGTTGCAGGTGAATTCGTAAATTCATTCAGTTCATGGAGCTCTAACAGCGAACAAAACTGATCAGTCTGTGGTGCGCCAAAAACAAGCATCGACGTGCATGCGAGAAGTGAGCCTTAAAGGAGTACTGACACGATTTTGGAACATCGCAAAAGGGACATTTTCGTTTCCTTGGTATGCAGTGTCAACGCTGTCCACACACCGGAGTCAGACAACACGTATAAAATATTAAATGCGAAGCACTTCTTAGCGAACTTCGGCGACTTTGAACGTATCTATCTATCTATCTATCTATCTATCTATCTATCTATCTATCTATCTATCTATCTATCTATCTATGAACTTGGACTTTACATGGAACATGACGGTGACGGCAAAAACCCGTCGAGAGTGTCCATATAATTGCTGTCGCAATAAAAAAAAAGAGCTTTCCGCGGCATCGCCTAGCAACGGTGCGGCGAACGCATTGCCTATCTCTATTTTTCTCGCGGTTGTGAAGTCGGCTGTGGCACTTTAATGACCGGAGCATAAGTTTTTAAAACTCATTTTTAAAGTTTTATTGGGTTTAAAATGAAGGTAACTTTTATTAGCTCATCTTTAGTCTTCAGTTGCTGTTCATGTGAGAAGCGGTGTCTTATTCACATTTTCAAGGTTTAAATGGTTTAACATTACCGTTTTAACGCGATAGCGCTGAAGAGCTCGTTTCGCAGAAATTTCGGCGTCGGCGTCGTTGGTTGTGAGCGAAAATTCATCATCTTTTCCGTGACCGAAAAATCGAGAAAGATGCAAATAAACAAAATAATAAAATTCGCCATCTCCCGCTAAAGGGAAGCATGTGTGGATGCGAAGCAGCGGAGAGATGGATAGCTTGAGCGGGAATTTTATTGAAAGAATAAATGAGAATGTATAAGAGAAGACGGAGAATGTGGTGGTTGCGTGTTTATTTAGGGAACGTGTGCGATTCCTTGCGTCGGTGCACGGGGCGCTTTGAAGACGACGGCCTTGTGACCGGTGAAGAGCGTCAGGGGTGCTTTTGAGGAGTTTTCATTGTGAAGTTTGCGAAGATGAGGTCTATGCACGTTCCCCTTATGGTTGTCGGTTGTATGTTGTCGGAAATGCGTCGCAACGAGTCCACGTGTATCATGTGGTGGACGAGCCAGTCGTTCGTGGTTGTATCAACGTTGAAGTCACCCGCAAGCACGAAGGGCGTGTGGCTGCATGTCTGTGTGTACTGTGCCATTGCCTTCTTACCTCGCGACAACTTTCTGTGGCAGGACAGTCAAAGCTACGTGGGCGGAGCTTCTGCACATGTGTTACTACGCCAAGTAGTCCGTTTGCGGGCGATTTCGGTTTCGGTTTCGGAAGCGCATCCAACATGTACGTTTTCGCACGAACATCCAAGGTTTATGATGTTATTTTTGAAATAGTGTATTAAAAATAGGTTATATGTAGCTTTAATCGAAAGCTATGACAAGCTTTGAGATACTTATGAACGCAGCAGTGAAGGAAAAATACGTGGAATTATTGCTGTGTTCTTCTGCGAATTCGAGCATAGCTAATCTGCCAGCGGTTCAAGCCCGCGTGTATTGTGAGCACCATACAGTAATGCTTGCATTTGCTTGCTTGCATTTTTTTTTCAAAGCAATAAAATATTCTTTACCCTGAAACGGTTTTGACGATTTTGTACAAACACATTGGGCCAGTAGACCAAGTCCTAAGGCTCATTTACAGACTAATTTAAGCTCTCTGCTTACACTGTGTAATTTATTACAACGCTATAAAGCTGCGAATCGCTGCAGATCACTGCGGCTCAGCCCAACGCGTTTTCAACCGCCCCTTGCGAGTACGACATGCAGTGTGGGCACGACGTCATTGGGGCTGCTGGCGACGTCACTGGGGCTGCGGTGTGCGCGCACAAAAATTGGCTGGCAGGGTGGCGGCACCTGTCGGAGAAGATATCAACTGTGTCTGTTGCCAGACGGCGTGCGTGCTGCCGGGCGCACTGGGCTATGGTCTCCGAGATGCACGCAACCTGTCGGCGTGCAATCTCGGAGGTGATCACTGGGCGAAGCTCAAATCGTCGTGTGTGCTCACGTGAGCTCTGCGATCGCCAGCGATGCCAGCGTGTCTCATGAGTTGAGGAGGCAAGGTAGGGGTGAGAAGGAGGGTATGATATAATTGTCCGTAGCCGCCTTGGTACACGGCGTGCCGCTAAATTTGTGGTGCCAATGGTTCGATGATGCTCTAGCCTAAACGCTGACAAAACTTCATATAACCGTTTCAGGGTCCCTTAAGGAACACAGGAAGCAGCTTTATTGAAGCGGTCAGATTTATTTTTGAAAAAAAAAAAGGGGGGGGGGGGGGGAGCGCATGGCCGAGCAGGAACTGTGTGATAGGAAATTCAACGCAATGTAAAGAAACCATGTCCTAAATTTAGGACCTCGGTGAGCCCCTGACCTCCTATCACGAAATAGCCCAGCACTATCGCCTCGCACGACGAACCAAACCACCGCCGCATCCCAAACTCACGAAACCAGAAGAGATCGCGTGGCGTCGCCTCCAAACGAACTCCTTTCCGTGCCCACAGATATACACGCACATTTACCCCGATCGTTTCAGTCCGCATTGCTCGCAGTGTGGCTCAGTCGCCTCCCTCTCTCACATATTATGGAACTTGCACGGATGGACGTGTTTTTATCGTGATTTAACGCCTCTGTCGGGCTTCAGCGATGCCGAAAAATAACTGCCGCGTTGTCGGCTGCTCAAACACATACAAAAGATCGCCAGGAACGCACTTCTACAGGTTTCCGGTGCTATTTCATGAGCGAGAGCAAAGGCGGTGGATTGCGCTGTCCGACGCAGAAGGTAAGCAATCGCGCTTTCTTTACGACAGTGTTAGAACGATTACAGTGTTTTTATTTCTCCATTTATGTCGCTACGTCTTCAGCGAACGCTACTACGTTTACACTTGGTCGCCTCGCCTGCATTGTAGACACTACAATGCACATGAGGTTGTTATTACTGATAAGACGCGATGCCTAGGCTCTCTTGAAAAACGAATGGCGCGAAGCGCAATGCCAGAGAATGTGGGGCAGGTGACGGCTCCTTTACAAAAGCGCCGTGGAATCACACGTGTGCTACACGAAATCGGCTGCATACTAGCAATTGATGGCACTGGAATGCGATCACCGGTGCAGAATGTTCGCTGTGCGCTCGCCTCAACTATACGCATATTGGCTGTAAAACATGGCACCTGTGCGCATTGAAGGCTTTTGACAGGACATTCAACCGATTCAACCTCCTTTTGAATGCCTCGTAACATGACTTCATGCTGATGTGACCGAGGAGGGGGGTACAGGCTGCCATCCAGGCTACGGCAAAGGAGAACTCTTGCGAGGCTTCTTGCTTACAAAAAAGGCACGTTTATTTACATATTTACAAGAGTAAACAAACTAGGCGTAGAGACGCGCCTTTACATGAGAAGAGTTCGCAAGCGACAAGAGGCCCCCAGCGCGCACTCTCGATGCGCTCCTTTTATATCCGTCCGTGCACGCGCGTCTCGTCAAGTCTTTTCCCAGGACGCGGACTGCGTGTACCAGCAACGCCGATGCGCGTTCCCTGCAGCGCACAAGAACACCTCTTGCGTTGCTGCTGGACGCGGACTGCGTTTGGAAGGCATGCCGATGAGCGTCCCTTGCAGACCGCCTTGCCGGTTATAACACTGCTAATAGGAAACCCTTGCGCCACTAGCGCAAGCTGCCGAGATATTTTTTGACAAGTTTATCGTGCTGGTTTCAAAGTTTTACCAACGCTGACCCTTCGCGTGGCCACACCCGTGAAATCCATGCGCCGGTGCGACAGCGTTCCCTCAAAATCCACGTAAACGAAGCTACTGTGTCGAGAAAAAGCGTTGGTTCACGCATTGGTTCACCATTATAAAGTGCAGCTCCTTTGCGCACACTATCGCCGCAAAAGTAATTATTTGCAATGGGACACGAAAAAGCGGCAAATCGCACGCGCGCACTTCCGTCATGCTTCCTTGCAGTGAAAGGAGGCGTCTGCTACGCGGCCCGCTTGCGGTTCCGACGGCCGCCGCTGCGCATCGCGTATAGTCGGTGACAGCCTAAGAATAAATATAAGCTCTACCCACGAGGCCGCACTGCTCATATTTTGCATGCCTCCGCGCTAGACACGAAGTAGTTCCTAAACAATGAGAATAATTGTGACGCATATAAACATTGTCATGCAATACTGCATTGATATTGAAATTAAGAAAGTGAAGCTTGATAAAAGAAATTGGGAACGCACGGCGTTCAGCGTCAGCTTAACATATATCTGTTGTTTAAATCGCAGCCCCCACCGCGGTCATCTCGGAGTCTACGAAAAAGTAATGTACATCTCAAAGGCGACGTTTCTGCGCAGCGCTTATTATTGTATTAAAACAAAGAATGCCACATTTACCGTAAAATTGAACGTAAAAGAATCATTTTTTATGGTTTCACAAAACAAAACAGGGACAATTATTACATTTACTAAGGTTGTTTGCAATTTTTTTTCATTTTACGAAACTTTCGCCCCCAGTTTTCTTCAATGCCTGCTGTAACTATGGCAACTACGACTCAAAGCGAAGAATGGCGAGGTGGTCTGAGGTTGTCTTCGCGAATTTCGATTCTTGTGTTGCCGTGAATACCCTATTTGCGTCTGGAGTCGCTGTGCTTGTCATTGTGTTTGAGGTAAACGACAAGGCTTTATTTGACGTCGTTTCAACGTAATAAAAGCGCGTATCGCACATGGTGCTTAACTGTGGGGCTCATTGCATACATTGCGGTTACGTTCACACCAATGCGATTTCCGCGGCTAAAGTGGCAGTGACTAAAAGCTTTACGTGAGATTGTTTCTCGCTTCGACACCTTGCACTGGCGCTGCCACGACTCCTCCAGCTCTTGAACATTCAACTTTTTTATTTATTTATTATTTCTTTATTACATACCTGTATCGCCCCAGTGGACATTACTGCAGGGGGGGGCCCAATTTTGCTGGAAAAGGGGCCCGTGCCTTCTATGTATGTGTGTGTCTGCGCAAAGATAGATATATATATATATATATATATATATATATATATATATATATATATATATATATATATATATATATATGTGTGTGTGTGTGTGTGTGTGTGTGTGTGTGTGTGTGTGTGTGTGTGTGTGTGTGTGTGTGTGTGTGTGTGTGTGTGTGTGTGTGTGTGTGTGTGTGAAGGAAAGAAGTGTAAATCTAAGGGCTCGTTTCCTTTGTTAGACACAATATTAATGAGAACTAACAGACAATGATGCCAAGGAAGGTATAGGGGATGTTATTTCAAGTAATTGTAATGTAAATGTGAAGAAAGAAAAGTGGACGAAAAGATAACTTGCCACCGGTAGGGACCGAACCTGCGACCTTCGAATAACGCGTCCGATGCTCTACCACTGAGCTACGGTGGCGGTCATCCCTCCGTCCACTTTATAGGGTATATATGTGCATTTTAAACGTGGGAGCGTCAGTCAGCGCCGCCTGTTCCCATTACGGCGAGTGTGGAACACTCTTTTTGCCTGTAGGCGTCACGTAGCACGTGATCTTATTACGAGAGGGCAGCTGACTAGTAATCCCTCGCATACCACCCGAAGGCATCAAGTCTGCCAGAACGAGACCCTCGCTATGAACGAAGGAAAGAAGTGTGGACTTAAGGACTCGTTTGCTAAACGCATGATTAATGAGAACTAACAGACAATAATGCCATATATATATATATATATATATATATATATTGCCAAGAGGCTGTCTTCGGTGCCGTAAGACAAATGGAAAAGGATATACGCTTCTAAAAAAATTTATTGGTCAGCGTGTCGCTCAGAGACCATTCTTTTTCTAGGCAAAATTTACGAAGCTTCAATGCGCATTTATAGCATCGTCCTCTGAGTAGGGAGAGAGACAAAAGCGAAAAGGACAAAGCAAATAAAAGTAAAATAATGCAAAAATTAAAAAATGGGTAGCCAAAAGACCACGCGTATATACTCGGACATACAAAAAAACACGTGTATCCTCGGGGAGGGGGGGGGGGGGGGAATGACAAAAAATCACACACACACACATATATATATATATATATATATATATATATATATATATATATATATATATATATATATATATATATATATATTACTCCGACGAAGGCCGGTCCCGCGGCCGAAACGTCAGTCCTTCCCAGAACAATTTTGTCCTACGTGCTTGATATATTCTTTTAACTGTTACTTCCGGGTCCTATGTTATCCCTTCATTGTTAGATATATATATATATATATATATATATATATATATATATATATATATATATATATATATATATATATATAATCCTGGTGGACACAATCAGTAAGTACCTAGATTCCTTTCGCCTAGCGTCAAGCCCCACCTCTCCGCCCCCCCCCCCTCCTCCTCTGTCCATGAAACATAATAGTGAGGGGGGTGAGGTGAGGATTTACAGGAAGAGTACAAGTATAAAAAAAGGTCTACGTACTATAAGCTCCACGAGAGTGCACTGTACTCTAAGATAAACAAATTATCCCTGCGTAACACATGCACACAATACACACGAAATGCAGAAAACGCACGTTAGACAAAAGCAGGAATTCCAAATATGTTATCGCGAAGTATGACGCAACGCCATTATCAACAAAAGCTTTTTCTGTTTTTTTCACTCAATAGCTTTAGCGGCGTCACTTCAGTTGCGATCGCGATCCCACGCAATCGAAAGTTCCTGCGTCACAGCGATATTATGTAGCGTGCATCATTTCGCGGTTTTGTAGACGACGATCACCTCGCACGGCGTTTCTCATGCAAGGCTTTCGTGCATAATAATAATAATAATAATAATAATAATAATAATAATAATAATAATAATAATAATAATGATAATAATAATATCTGGCGTTTTACGTCCCAAAACCACGATATGATTATGAGAAACGCCGTAGTGGAGGGCTCCGGAAATTTCGACCATCTGGTGTTCTTTAACGTGCACTGACATCGCACAGTACACGGGCATCTAGCATTTCGCCTCCACCGAAATGCGACCGCAGCGGCCGGGATCGAACCCGCGAGCGTTCGTGCATCGAGAGTGAGACATACGCGACGGGCATTTCAACCTAGCCCATCATTCTGGGCTGGTGACACACGTCGCATAATCACACGTGCACCGGATGACCACTATTAGCTCCTTATAATGCACGCACCACTGCATATCCTCCACACCTGGTATGTTTACGTTCGCGCTGTGTTGCGCTAACGGCTTATGGTGGTCGCTTTCTTTCTCTTGCGCTTCGTCCGCATCATGGTGTAAGAGTGGTCCGCATATACGTTATTAGGGAGTTTTCGAATAGCGTACGGAAAGCTTTGCGGTCATTGCGGTCGCCCGCTATTTCCGTCACTTAACGGGGGCCCGCAAGAGGTAAGCGCACGCGCAGTTGCGGCAAACGCAAACGCAAAGCTTTGCGTACGCTATTCGAAAACTCCCTATTCATAGAGACGCACAGCGCGGCGCATATCGCAATAGATCACTAAGATTCCCATTTTGCGAGGTCCAAGTAACACACAAACACAAACGCACGCACATGCGGCAACGCTAAGGGTACGTACTCACTGGCGGCAAAAACACACGCGCGACACGCCGCGTGCGGCAAGCGTGCTCGCCGCAGGCGCGTGCGTTCCCGTTGCCATTCGCATTTTACGCGGCGCGGCAGCAATTCCTGAAGTGTTATACAACTCGAGACTGCAGGCACTGCCTTGTAGCGTAAAACGCGATTGGAAACACGAACGCACGCGCCTGCCGCGAGCACGCTTGCCGCACGCGGCATGTCGCTCGCGTTTTTGCCGCTAGTGAGTACCTACCCTTATGCATGGCTTTTGCGGACGGTAATCGTACACAGACGCGCACATTCCGACGTCACCTCACCGCACACGAATCAACGCGACAATTGCCGATGTGGTGACACTCAGGCGATATGCTTGGTGTATCCAAGCGATGGAAGGAACACACGCCGTGATGCAATGACGCTGCGGAAACCTGCCGAAACGACGGAACGCGATAGAGCGTTGTAACACCCCGAGCTGCTGCCGCTTCGGTTCACTTCAAACGCGGCACAGTCACAAGCTTCTACTGCATCGAATGACGACCGGCGAGGATGATGCTGCGTACAGTGGCGTTCAAAATTTTACGGACCACGGGAGCGCGTGGCGAACGCACCGCGAACAGCACCGCGACGCCTTCTGACGGCTGCCTGCGAAGCTCGAGAGCGTGCACTGCGCACGCGCGCCCTTTTTTACCTGCCAGCCAGCTTTTTTGCTCCCTTCAACAGCGCGCGTACCGGAACGCCAGAATAAGCGCAAGGTGTCACTCCTGCAATTTGTACAGCCAATGCTCGGTGCGCGCCGCATTCTACGCCTTACAGACGCTCCGCGGTGCCGAAAACATGCATACGGCGTCAGTTTTTCGAAAATCGACCTTTGTGATAAGCTTACTCAACAACTTTCTGTAACATATGCACGCTGTAATTTCTCGCGGTGTTCTGTGGAAGTACCTTGCGCCCGTTCATGTGCGATTCGGAAGAAGTGACACCTTGCGCTTATTCTGGCGTTCCGGTGCGCGCGCTGTTGAAGGGAGCGAACGAGCTGGCTGGCAGGTAAAAAAGGGCGCGCGTGCGCAGTGCACGCTCTCGAGCTTCGCAGGCAGCCGTCAGAAGGCGTCGCGGTGGTGTTTGACACGCGCTCCCGTGGTCCGTAAAATTTTGACCTCCACTGTACGTGCGGATAAGAGTAGGAAATAGCTTCTCCTGGAAGAAACAAACGCCACAGGAATTCGAATTGACGGACGGCTCTCGGTCTCGGTACAGCGGTAACGCAAACGGCGCCATGTTGCATTTTAAATGCGAATGCATTTCTTAGTCGGGCTATGTCAGGCGGCGTTGTCCGGCGTTGTCCGCGGAGGAGGAGGATAGGTTGAGGAGGTGTCCGCGCGCCGGCAGGTGTTATCTCTCCGCTCTCACTCCCTCTCCCATAGCAACAGCTGCGGGCGCGCGCGCTTATCCTCGCCCCTACCAACCGGAGCATGTGGTGCGAGAGAGTGTAGGAGAGGATAGGTGCAGTGCTTCGCCGCTCCTTCTCTCGCCGTTCGCTCTCTCTCCTCCCTGCGCCCCACTCTCCCGTCCGCTCGCGCCTCACTCTCGACCGTTCGCTGGCTGGGCGCCTCTCAAGGCGATGGCAGAAGTCGGTGTCGGCGCATTCGCATTTCCTCACGATTCCCTTCGGGGAGGTGGGGGGCATTTCTTTTTCATTGGTTCGTCTTAATCGTTACGTCATTGTAAAGAGCGGCCGTAATTGGACGCGCATGATGCAAATGAACAGCGATACAGTTTACTTTTTATTCTTAGCTCATCACCGACTATATATGACGAACATGAATGACTGGTCATATCATGAAAATCATGATTAACTTGTCACGAAAAGTATGAATTAACCGCCGGGGCCATAGTGCTCCTGAGACTGTTTTATTACCTTGATGAGGTGGGAAATGGGTAAGGCGAATAAAGGGTGACGAGCAGCTCCATGTCAAGCCTTCGCACGGGTCAGGCGACCTCTCCTACAGCACTCTAAACAGACCACTTTGACTATACCATACATTGCCAGAGCTTTCTGCGCTTAATGGTCGGACTTTATTAAATTCCGTAGAGCGGTCATGCCGCCATACCTCATCCCCAACAGCGGCCAAGAGTCCATCTTTCCTTTAATAAAGGTCATATTCATTCATTCATTAACTTGATATATCCCAAAATTGGTACGATGAGACATTTCTGCATGACCAACGTAAATTACAAATGGTAATATGAAAATCATGACCTGCATGTCATGTACAACATGAATTACATTCCACGCTCATGGAGCACTGACGGCCGTTTCGCTGGCTTGATATGCACCAAGCTTGGTATTGCGTGGCGTGACTGTATGACGAGCATAAACGACAAGTGGTAATATGGAAATCATGCAATATGGATTACACAAATTGATGTGTGGCATACACGTTCGTGATCACGTCAATTAGCAGTGTTTGCGATCAGAATGTGGCACGATTTCCCTATCCACTTACTACATTCTGTGTATTCAATATGCTATCGTTTTAATTAAGTTAGGTTTTATGCATTGACGCTTCATCAACTGATGAACAGGCGTGAGCAAAAGTGTGCAGACCACGGGATCGCGTGGCCGAATGCATCGACGCGCCATCTAGCGACGTGACGCCTGCTGCGGTGCGCATGCCCGTCCCGTCGTATCAGTTGGCCTCTCATGCCGCTCTGTCTGACGCGGTTACGGCGCTCGTAGCCAAAACAATAACTAGGTGTCGCTTTGTTTGCTCCACAGAATCTGTGCCGTTCCTTTACGTAGCGGCTGCGACGTGGCCGGTTCAAGCGCCGGGCTCGCGTCGTTTTTTACACCAGTTGATTAGCCGAACTAAGCATAGCTAGCATCGCATAACCTGAAGCAAAGCACACAAAATTCAGTTTTCTCAGCCCAGCTTGACTTTGTCGCGTTAAGCAAAGTTAAACTAAATGAGCCTGTTTAAGTCAAAGTAAGTATAGCCGAAACAAATCAAACATAGTTGAGCACGGTATCACCTAATAAAGTCAGGCGTAAGTAGGTTTAATTAAGCCTAATCCAGCTTGCTGTTTTCATGTTAAAGCGAAGTTAAGCTTAGATGAGCCCAGATGAGTCGAGGTCAGTATAGCCGAATCTAATTAAGCATAGTTGATCATGCTATCTCTTAATTTAGCCGAGCGAAATTAGCCTAAATGAGGCAAACCTAACCGCGGCCAATTGATCCAAGTCGACTTCCCCATGAGCCCAGAGAAGCCAAGCCCGGGAAAATGCTAATTACTCCTTATCAACAGCAAACTAATTAAGCTCATTTACGTCTAATTAGTGTTAGTGAAGGCGACTAATTGTCTGATTAATTAGCCTGAGATTCAACCAAGCACACCCTAGATACTGCAGTTTCACGTGACATAATTTCGCTAATTAGTCATAAGTGAGCTAATTAGGCAGCGCCAAGGTAAGTATAGATAAATCTGATTAAGCGTGGTTGATCACGGTATTATCAAGCTAATCGGACCATAATTAGGTCTCATTAAGCAATATCTCATTAAACCCAATTAAAGTAATTGAAATCGAATTCTCATGAGCTCAGAGAATCCAAGCTCAGGAATATACTAATTAGGGTAAGGCGGGGCAAAATGAGACACGGGGCAAAACGCGACATTTTGGCTTTGCCGACCTCTATAGCTAATACAGAAAGCACTTTTCTTTGTTTCTATATTTCTGCGAGAGGTGCTAGTAGTGGTCCAACTTTTTATGTGTAAAAGCTGATGATTGTCCACAGCGTTCGCATGGGAAAAATTACGCGGCTGGTGTCAGTGTGTTCGTTACCCGTCAAAAAGGGGCGAAATTCTGCTCGGCCAAATTTTCGGATCCGTGCATGAAGCTAATCTGGGCGTCAGTATAACAACGTAAGTATTTATACTGTTACTTTATACTACTAGCTACATACCACCAACATTTTAGTTCATTTGGTGCACGGGGCCAAAGCGGAATTTTTTTTTAATTCGGGCATGTGAGGGGGGGGCAAAACGCGACAAAAAGGCATTGAATTGCCTTAGAGAGTGTCTTATTAAGCGAACCATTTACTTACACTCATTATATGTTATATTTCATTGTTTAGGAGGGTTCGGACGCACAAGAGAATATCATATGGAGCTTCCTTGGGTGGAAAACGACGCGAAAAAGCACTAATTGCTGTTCAGGACACTCACTCCATTCGCGCTGCATCGAGGTTTTTCCACGTTCCCAAGGATGCTCTCAAGAGGCGAATGCAAAATTGGAAGAATCTCCAAGTCAAGCCGTTCACAAACACGTCTCGGCATCGAGTTTTAATGACATTCCTCCAATACCAAATTAAAAAAAAACAAGAGCTAAAAAATCCGAATCTAGCACAGTTTTAAATTCATCGCCTCACGAAGCCCGGCTCCCGAAGCTGAAAGCCACGAAACGCCCGCGCAGTTCTGCACCAAAACGGCAAAAGGAGGCAAAGAAGATGCGTCAGAACATATCTAGCGTCCAATCGTTGAATAATCCATTGAAGTGCAAGCTTTCAACAAAATACAACAATAGCACAAAGAAAGACAGGTGGTGTTTGATCTGCAAGGAGTTTTGGAGCAAAACAGCACCGGATTATGTCTGGATTCAATGCGTGAAGTGCAAGGACTGGGGTCATGAAGGCTGCGTGAGGGCCCACGGAGTTTAATTTCAAGTGCTTCTACTTGAAAAACTGAAGGGATGAAATTTTTTTCACACTGTCTCGTTTTGCCCCGCAGGTTGGGGCAAAATGAGACATTTGGTGCATTTTTTATTTCTTTTTAAAATAAACTTTTTTGACAGTGGCAACATGGTCATATTTATGTAGCACAAACCTTGTACCCAAAGGCAAGTTTCTGCATTGACGTTTAAGGGTAAAGAGTGAAATAAAAATAAATATTCACTATTTTCACATTTTTGTCTCATTTTGCCCCACCTTACCCTACTCCTGAACGAGTCCAGTCCCATTAAGCTAAATTAAATGTAATTAGCGTTAACACTAAATATAATTATTAGTGATTAATGCGTGTGACATCGAAGCCCACCCAAGGTACTCTATTTTGTGTGCTTGGCTTCATCAGGTTATGCGATGCCAGCTATGCTTACTTCGGCTAATCAACCGGTGTAGCAAACGACGCGAGCCCTACGCTTCAACCGGCCCCGTCGCAGCAGCTACGTAAAAAAACGCCACAGATTATATGGAGCAAAGAAAGCGACACACAGTTGTCGTTTTGGGTGCGAGCGCCGTAACCGCGTCAGACAGAGCGGCATGAAAGGCAACCTGATACGACGGGACGCGCATGCGCACCGCAGCAGGCGTCACGACGCTAGATGGCGCGTCGATGCACTCGGCCACGCGATCCCGTGGTCTGCACACTTTTGCTCCCGCCTGTACATGCTTTTAGCAATAAAATGATGTTGTCTACTCGACTTTTGCCGAACGAGAAAATGCTCTTTGTCATAAAAATGTCTCCTGTGCCTTATTGTTTTGGCATGCTGCGGTCATTTATTGATGATATTGATGTGTACGCTCTATTGCACAATTCAACAGTGTCAACGTAGGTATATAAAAATGGGACAGGAGCTCTTGTGCCACAACCTATCAACTATGCTTAGTAATGAATGATCGCTACTGCCAAATATTGTTTGTCAAATGCTGGGCCGTAACTAGGGGGGAGTTGAGGGCTCCTGACATCCCCCGAATTTTTTTCATGCTCTAACTTTTCGGGTGATACTAAACTATTTACACGCCTTCACATCGAACCACCAGTCGCCAAAGTTGACTGTTCTACACAAAACACTCCCCGAACAATATCCCTGCGTATGGCCATGATCCAATGCAAATGCCACTACTAGGAGAGTTTAGTGCCAATTCAGGTACTTGCTCGTTGAAGCCTATTCTCTCTCCTCATTAGCATATTGTGTTTGCCGTCATTCCACCAAGAGCGTGTTTGCAATTCCATTAAACTGCTGAATAAATGTGCCTCTATATATTCATTTTCTAGATTCCGGCAACAAGATCTTCCCATATGCACAGTTACCATATGCATATCATATAGTTTGACTTGTGCTAAGAAGTTAAATAATGATGTATGCTCATGGAATTAATGACTAAACGCAACCAGCGAAATGAGGGATAAGACAGGCTCTCCCCGAGCCTGAAACCTGCACAGCAAAGCAGGCGGATATGTGCAGCACGTTCCACTGACTGTTGCTCATATAAATAGTAAAGTGGGCTAGTTGCAATGGTATCACTTAACTGAAGATACAGTGCAAAAATGTAGTCGCAAACACACATGAAAAGTAAAAACACAAACGAGCGCTTGTCTTTCTTTACTTTTATTGTGTATTTTCACCTCCATTTTTATGCTGTATTTACAACGAATCCATTGATGTACGAAGTCCACAGAAAGTCATATGCATCACTTGAAATGAACGTTGGGACATACCGCGGTCGTCTGCTGGACGTAACAAAACAAGGTCACAAAATTTTCATACGTCCTGACATATCCGAATGTCCAGTTTTGAGCTCCAGGGGGATTTACGCGGGATGTTCGCTTCCTTTGGGCCATATAGTCCTGCGGACGTCCCGTTGGACGTCTCACGGAATTTCTCGTGCATCCGGCTGATGTACGTGATGTCCAGAAAAGTGGTCCCATAGACGTCCAAAGTTATCGGTTGTCCATTGGGTAACAGCGAACAGAAGTGATCAGTCAGTTACACGCCAGAAACAAGCACCGACATGATTTATGCTCCTAAAACATCTTTATTTACATGCCAGACTTAACACAATCTAAATTAGAAGCAATCAGGAATTTGCATATGCTTGCGCTTCTTTTATCGTGACCCCATGAGCACTGTTTGTAGCTTGCCCATTCCAGTGCATCGTCCGAATTGTCATCTGCCGAGAAATGCTGCTGTTTCGGTGTTTTGCATCTCTAGTAAATTTGGTTTGGTTTTGATCACTGTAGGCCGACTTATGCGAGGAGTGATGAAAACAAGGGGCTTCCAATATGAGTTATTGAGATTTTACTGTATTGTTCCCTTGAATAACGTTCATAACCATCAGTTTAATTGAATTCGAGAGACAGTTTTCTTCACTATATACATATGTACATACACAAGCACACACACACACACACACACACATATATATATATATATATATATATATATATATATATATATATATATATATATATATATATATATATATATTATGTTGCCAATTCAATGCCCACCCCCTCTCCAATGAAGGGAGACTTTAAGCCCTGGCCGGACTGGCATACCTTCTCTGCCCATTAGAAACTGTGGCGGTGAAACTGGAACTCAAAAATTGGAGATGCATTGCAGAGGACACAAGAGAACGGACGCTCTCCTGTGTGAGAGCACATATGTCCAGCAAGGCTACATTATTGCGAAAACAATGCATAGCAGTGGACACAGGAAAAGGGACGCTCTCCTATGTTGGTGGGGATGTGTTTCACGAGGCGGCATTTCTGCACAAAGGACGCATTACAGTAGACACAGGAGAACGGTCGCTCCCGTACACCTCTCACATTTACGACTTCTTTTCATGTTGACGGGTCATGTGGAGTGTGAGGTCGTGCTTTCGTGAAAAAGATGCATTGCAGTGGACACAGGAGTAGGCACGAGCTTCTGCGTGACAGCGCATATGTCTTTTAAGGGTGGATTTCTGCGAAAACGATGCATCGCAGTGGACACAGGAGTAGGGACGCTCCCCTGTGTGAGAGCGCATGTGCAGAGTGAGGTAGCTTTTAGTAGCAAACGATGCATTGCAGTGCACACAGGAGAAGGGGCGCTCTCCTGTGTGAGCGCGGATATGTTTCACGAGGTAGCGTTTCTCCTTAAAGAATGCACTGCAGTGGACACAAGAGAAGGGACGCTCTCCTGTGTGAGTGCGGGTGTGTGCGACGAGGTTGGCTTTCTGCCTAAAGGACGCATTGCAGTGGGACACAAGAGAAGGGACGCTCTCCTGTGTGAGTGCGCATATGTTTATAAAGGCTGGATTTATGCGAAAACAATGCATTGCACTGTACACAGGAAAAGGGACGCTCTCCTGTGTGAGTGCGGATATGTCTCACGAGGTCGATTTTAAACTTAAAGGATGCATTGCATTCTACACAGGAAAAGGGACGCTCTCCTGTGTGAGATCGCATATGATTAACAAGAATGCGTTTCAACGAAAACGATGCATTGCATTGGACACAGGAAAAAGGACGCTCTCCTGTGTGAGTGCGCATATGACTAACAAGATTGCATTTCAGTGAAAAAGATGCATTACATTGGACACAGGAAAATGGGCGCTCTCCTGCATGGATGCGCACGTGCAATACCAGCTGGGATTTGTAATTGAATGCAGCTGGACACAACTGGCACTGTAAAGGGGGGCTCGCCCATGTGTTTCTGAAGGTGTCTCTCCATAACTGATTTGTCTAGGGTCACATAGGTGCACTGCTGGCAGCAATGCAATCGACCTTGTGCAGAGGCCAATGAAGAAGACTGCTTCAGGGCCGCAAAGGACAAGGGTCCTGCAAACCAATTGAGATAGAACAAGGGCTACACAAATTAGTTGTCATACACTAGACGGAACTGAACAGCAGTACCAGGCAATACACAATGGTTGCTCCGCTTGTAAGTGAAGTAGATGATCAGCTCATCTCACCAGAACCAAAGCTACTCTCACAACCACAGTGCACAAACCAAGCATATTTCACGAAAGTTACAATCTAGGTGCACATGAACACTATGATAGGTGCCAGAAAATTAAATCTGATTTAGATGTCATTCCTATGTTATATCTAAATGGTCAAATGCCTTTGAATGCGCACAAAAGAAGACAAACCCATTAAATGAATTATTGTGCTTTTCTTGCATTTAAGTACCCATAAAATACTGCATAGCAAAGGAGCCAAGTCACATTCCAACACGCGAAGCATACGAAATAGAATACGAGTGAAAGAAATTAAAATGAATCTAAGTGGAAAAAATTAGGAGAACCTTAAGCTTCGCCTTTACGAGTTGAACCCGAAGCGATATCCCGTCCCTTGTGCGTACTTCAATCACTTAGTGCGTACTATGTAATGAGTAGCATGCTTTAAACCACGAGCAATTATGCGCGGGAAATGCCGGAAGTATTTTCGAACTTGCTATGCACCCACTTGGTCTTAAGGGAATACGCGCAGTAACGTGTGCCTTTTTTATGGGTGGACGGCTTTGAACGACAATGTCGTTATGGTATTCACATCTTGTGACGCCCGATGGCAATGTACACTTGTACCACGCAATATTACTGGGATATTACATGTTGTATTGTGACGTCTGTATACAGGACGCGTGTGTTTGTAAAGCATGTAAGTTATTTTCACTGCATTTCCAAGCAGAGGAATTTATTTTAAATGTGATCCCAAGCAGAAGCATAGCTGTGTGGTAGAACACCTGCTTCACACCAACACGGCCTGGGTTCGAGCCTCATTCGGACCGGGAAATTTTTATATTTATTTTATTTGGATCTTTCTCGATCTTTCGGTCACGGAGAAGATGATGATTTTTCGCTCACAACCAAGGACGCCGACATTGAAGCGACGCCGACGCCGGAATTTCTGCGAAACGAGCTATTTAACGTTGTCACGTTAATATAATGAAAGGGAAAAAATTATGAGGGTTACAATGGCATCATGGATTTGGTTCTCAGAACTATAAGGAAATTGGTGTTCACAACGCAAGGAACTGTTTCTTTATATTACTGCCACCGTTTACACATTTGCCACTATGTTTCTATACTGCTGCAATGAAAACATAATGATAGACGGGGAAAACAACGTCATACATTCAGCAGATAATGTTAAAGTTACTTACATAGTCATTCACAGATAACCATTAATATCTTGCACAACGAAAATATAATGATGACAGGGAATACAATGTCACACATTCGACATATAAGGTTACAGTCACTCTTTCCTTTCTTCACATTTACAGTACAATTACTTCTAATAGCTTCCCCTATACTTTCCTTGGCATCTTTGTCTGTTAGTTCTCATTAATACTGTGTTTAACAAAGCAAACGAGCCCTTAAGTTAACAATTCTTTCCTTCATTCATAACGAGGGTCTCGTTCTGGCAGACTTGATGCCTTCAGGTGGTATGCGAGGGATTATTAGTCAGCTGCCCGCTCGTAATAAGATCACGTACTACGTGACGCCTACAGGCAAAAAAAGTGTTCCACACTCGCCGTAATGGCAACAGGCGGCGCTGACTGACGCTCCCACGTTTAAGTACACATATATACCCTATAAAGTGGACGGGGGGATGACCGCCACCGTAGCTCAGTGGTAGAGCATCGGACGCGTTATTCGAAGGTCGCAGGTTCGGATCCTGCCGGTGGCAAGTTATCTTTTCGTCCACTTTCCTTTCTTCACATTTACAGTACAATTACTTCTAATAGCTTCCCCTATACTTTCCTTGGTATCTTTGTCTGTTAGTTCTCATTAGTCACTTACACAGTCATTTATAAATAATTATTTACATCCTGCAGTGTCATATCAAAGTTTCACTACCGGGCATTGCAGCAACTTATCAGCAAAACTGTTTCTCTCAGTAAAGACAAATACGTAAATATAAAAAGGCGCATTATTAAGTACCTAAGTCTGAACCAGTGATTTGTAAGACAAGCACAATTTCTTCACGTTGAGTGAAATTTCAAAGTTGCAATGAGATCTATTACTTTCCTTCTCAGTTTCAATAAACTCAAAATGCGAAAAGAGACTAGTCAATTTCATACATTTCAATACAACAAATCCTAAGTAGCAGTCTAGACATGGCCACATCACCCTCGCCATCCCAAGTTCACAGTGCGTTAGGCTGCAATACAAGTGTAAAATGATAAATGATTTTTAGGAAGAGGCTGTTGCTATGCCAACTAAGCAATATTCAAAGCATGCGATGTTTGAATGCTAATTAGGAGGTATGGACACATCTGCAACAACACAGAACACAGTTAAAGCCAGCACAAACCACACAGTATTTCCAACCATACTTTTACCGTTGGCACCAATCGCGCTTGTATGTTAGAAATTTCTTAGATTTTTTAGTATCGTAAATGAGTGACTATGTTCTTAGAAACGAATTTCACATACTTAGATATTTTCCCAAAAAGACAAGCTCTCTATATATAAAGGACAATACAAACATAACTACTTTATTCAGCAGGAATTTTATAGAATTGAACGGCTGTGTGTGATGCAGCAGCATATGGGATACAAATGTTCAGAGAACCAAAGCAATGCTCGCAGCATTTGTTTCCTCATTTTAGCACACCATATTAGGGTAAACTGCAGCAGAACCTTGATGGTACGCATTCAGCAAGGTCAGGAAAAACATTCACATAAGTGCAAATTTCTATCACCGAAAAACATGGAGAACTAGGATGACAAACAGGTGTGCTGCTATACTTGCAGACAACTTTTCTTGGCAATGAAGGGAAGGCTACGGAGCCAAAGTGGGCGCGTGACAATCATAAAAAACTACATTACTTTATTATCTACCAGATGCTGTTTACGAAGAGATGCAGCATGCACCAAGGTGATATTCACATTGGCTTTACTTTATGCAGTGCCATTTTGCGTATTTGCACGTGTGAAACTGTCGCACGTTTTACGTGCACCTCACAGTCAAAATGGCATCTTTGTTTTTAGGTGAGCGATCATCACCCTTCAGCTACTCCGACGACTCGCGGAAGGAGCTTTTGACGTATTTCACTCACCAATGGCTGTCTAAGCCGACGCAGCAAATAGTATGCAGTGTTATTATTCAAACACGGCCGTACTTCGAAACGCGAGCCGAACCGGACTACTTTGCGGAGGAGTACATGTGTGTAGCTACGCCCCCGTAGCTTTCCCTTCATCGCCAACAAAAGTTCCCGCGAGTGTAATATGCCTAATAAGGTGAAAAAAATGAATAAATGAAACTAAAAAGCTTTTTGTTTCTCAGAGCTGCAGCAACATTACAGACCATTCTGAATGATTGCCAGAACAGTGGTATTCATGGAACGAAACCCCACGGGAGTACTAGAGGGAGCAAACAGCCAATAGGTGAGCTGAGGGAATTCAGAGATGTTTTCAGTGCATGAAGAAATACAGAATTATTATAGCTGGACATCAATATTGGCAGGCATTGTTCTTCAAGGTTTGAAATTGAAGACTGTGATGACTTTATAGGATGCTAGGTGGTGTCGCAATTTGACGAGTGCTATTCAGTGGCAGGGGCCAGGTTGCAATTTTTGCAAACTATTGGTGCAGGTTTGGGGTAAGCAAGAGAAAAAGCAGGCTATTTCGAATTTCCAGTGTCAGGACTTACTTTTTAATCCAACCCAAGCCATCCGGAGACCGTTGTGAGTAGTTCTATCAGATAGAACGAGGCCACTGTTCGTTCTGTGCCTGCTTTGTGCCAAAATGATTGACAGCATTGCCGTTTCCGGTTGCTATTCTCATATCCTGACCATGAGACGAGCCTCGACTAATCCGGTGCGGCTCCCTCTTGTCCTCTCGTAACGTTTCGTTCCATCAACGCTTCCGTTTTGTGAGAGAACGCGTACTCAATAAACCCCCATATCAGTGGCATTGCCAGGGGGTGGCACACCGGGCCTCTTTGTCCCCCCCCCCCCCCCATTTTTTTTCTTTTTTGCCATCGCATTCGGAGCATCACATGACACTCGACCACATCTGCCTGCCCCGCCCCCACTTCAGATAAAAAAAAAACTCCCCCAAAAAATATGTCTGCCTACGCCCCTGACCCATACGTATGCAGGAAATATGAATGCGGAGCCCAGCGAAAATTAGAAAGTCTCCAAGCGCACACAATTATGCACAACTGCACACTGAATACGAGTATCATGGAGAGCTTCTCATACCATCACTTCTACCGTGAAAAAAAATCACAGCATATCCACGAAGTGAATGATGAGTGGGCGAAGCTGCCGGGGATCATTCGGATAACCATCAATCTCCCCGTACATTGCCCACTCGATCATGCAAAGACGTGACACGCCGTGACACGTCGTGACGCGAGCCCTCGCCGCCTCTGGATCGGCTTGCCGGCGCTGCCATGCCCCTGCAGCCGCGCGAGCCCTCGCCGCCTCTGGATCAGCTTGCCGGCGCTGCCGTGCCGCTGCAGCTTCACGAGCCCGCAAATCTGGTTCCGCTTGTCTGCGTCGCCGGCGCCTACTTCTCTCTTGGACAACTTGAGAGCCCGCGCTGCAGCCGCTTTGCGAGCCCTCCGCTCCGCCGCTACATTGTCTTCTTCGTTGTTCATAGCAGTAGTAGGTAGTAGTAGTATCGAAGAGCACTGAGTGACGGCCGTCGAATGAGAGAGGAAGCGCGCCGAGAGCCGAGAGAAGAGGAAGCACGCCGGAGAGTGGAGCGATCGCCGCAGAGCCATCTAGTGGGCGCCATGCAAGTCAAATGAGAGCACAGCTGCACCTCTAGCGGGAGCGGCGAGTACTAGCGTGGCTACACAAGTCTCGACCGTAAGGAGCTTAGCCCCTAAAAAACATAAGTGATGGAATCCTTGACAGAATAGTGACAACCGCTCCATAGCAAGGACCACAAATTCTCTTCTTGCAACCTCCGAGTTGACGCAAGGCTATTTTTACTGTTCCAAGGAATCTTTAAGACCACGGTTTGGACTAATGTTAGAGCAGTTTGTCCCATTTGTAGCGTCGATGTAGGAGCTTCAATGAAATGTAGCATATCGGAGCAATTGTAGCAGCATTACCATTGCTGCGCTCCATTTGGGAAAAAATTCCCGCGCCCATCTCTTGTGTTTCTACAGCTTCTCCCTCACCTGTTTTCTTCTGCTGAGTGACCTAATGTCACCCATTCACAGCATTGGTAGCACGGACCCTCTTAAATAGCCCTCTGAACTACGAAATTGCGCCTTGGCCCTGCGGTAATACTGAAGTGCACACTGAATGCGAGTATCACGAGGAGCTTTTCATACCATCACTTCTACTATGACAAAAGCAGAAGTAATGGCATGCTTCACATAGACTGGTGACAACCACTCTATGGCAAGGACCACAAGTTCTGAGATCGTTGGAGCCTCCGACGTTGTGCAAGGCTGTTTTTACTGTTCCAAGGAACCTTGAAGGCCACGTTTTCGAGGAGCATTAGAGGAGCTTGTCCCATTTGTAGCAGGGACGTAGAAGCTTCAATGAAATGTAGCACACTGGAGCAATTGCAGCAGCATTCCCATCATTGCGCTCCATTTGGAAAGACCATTCCCGCGCCCATCTCTTGTGTTTCTACAGCTTGTCCCTGACCTGTTTTGTTCTGCTGCTAAGTGACCTAATGTCACCCAATCGCAGCATTAGGTAGCACTGACTCCCTCGATTGGCCCTCTGCACTACGAAATTGTGCCTTAGCCCTGCAATGATACAATTTGGGCTGCACAGTTGTGCCAGACGCGTACTTGCTTATCTCGTCAATTTCTCGCACCGTGCTTTTGCACATCGCGCCGCCAACGAGCAATTGACACAACTGACATGTGGAAGAAACCTTGGTTGAGCAATGGCTGCGTGCCGATGAAGTAAGGGCTGACGTAGTGTTGCGTTGCCTATGTGGGCGTAGTCACGATGGAGGGCTACGGCACCCCTCTGAACAGCGGAGAAGGTTGGGGAGACAAAGCGAACAACCGAAAGAAGCCGAAATGGTTGTTTATCTGCCATAACTTCTTTTTAATGCACTATCTAACGAAATTCTTGCGGCAGATGGTCACATCGGCCAAATGTGCAATTATTTCTGCATCACAAATTTTGGACCGCGGTGTTGTTAACCGGTATTTTAGAGTAAAATAAAACAGCCTAAAAAATCGAGTTATAAGCACTGGAAGAGAAACATGGGCTAGTTGGTGGTTCATCATTATGTAGGTAAAGCCGGCAGATCCCACGCACTGTGGGAATCGATGTAATGCGAAGCAGCCAGCAAGGAGCAAATCATGCTATACATATTATGCATGCCACGATTTACTTGTTAGGACCAGTCATTTCTGTTCGTCATATAGTCACGTCGCGGAATACCAAATTTGGTGTATATCAAGCTAGCGAACTGTACGCAAGCTCACCATGAGCGTGGCATGTAAACTGCGTTGTATATGACATGCATGCGAAGATTTTGAGGTTACCGCCTGCCACTTACGTTCGTCATACAGTCACGTCACGCAATGCCAAATTTGGTGTATATCAAGCTAGCGAAACCGCCGCGAGCGCGCTATGAGCGTGGTGTGCAAGTCATGTCACTCATGACATGACATGATTTCCATATTACCACTTGGCATTCACGTTCGTCATACAATCACGGCACGCGATACCAGATATGGTGCATATGAATCTAGCGAAACGGCTGCGGATGCATCCATCCATCCATCCATCGCATCATGCATGCATGCATGCACGGACGGACGGACGGACGGACGGACGGATGGATGGATGGACGGACGGACGGACGGACGGACGGACGGACGGACGGACGGACGGGTGGATGGATGGATGAATGGGTGGATGAATAGGTGGGTGGGTGGACGGACGGACGGATGGACGGTCGGATGGATGGATGGATGGACGGACGGACGGACGGATACGCTCAAAGTCGCCGAAGTTTTCGCATTTAATAACAGTGCTAAAAACGGACAAGCGCCTGTGTTGTGTCTTCACTTGTCCGTTTTTAGCACCGTTATTCCTACATAACGAGTTATAGGCGCTCTTTGGTGCTGCTATATAACTTGAACACAAAATCGGCAAGAACTTTGACATCGTTCTGCCAAAAATGCATTATTAGCAAAAAAAAGACAAGCAAAAAAAATTATGTGCAGCTTCAACTGACTTATCGTTGCAATGGCAACGATTAAACAGCAAAGCTATTTAATTATAGCCTTTGCAATGTTAAGACTGTTCGTGAAGTTTGCTGAGAAGGCTATGATTAAACAGTGAAACAGGGAAGCTGTTTAATCATAGCTTTCTTGATGATAAGTCAGTGGAAGGGTATGTTCAAGAGGGCAACTTTTAATGTTTTTTAGTCAGTGGAAGGGTATGTTCACTCATAGCCTTCAGCGCATCCTTCCGTCTTTCTCACCAGCACCACTTGTATTCGAGCGCGCGCCACCCTTGTTCCGACTCCCTTCTCCAGCACAGCCAATCGTGCTCTTGCTCTCTCCTACTCTGCACTCCACTTACTTCACTTCTGCCATAGCTTTGACTTCGGTTTCCTCCTCTCTACCAAACTTCACCTTCTACATGCCCCGGTGGCGTAGCCAATTGAAACCCCCCCCCCCCGAAATTTTTCAGTTTCGCTTGTGTATATATGCACACACACATACAAACGCACGCACGAACACACATAAAGTATGGTTGAACTCCCCCCCCCCCCCCCGAAAAAAAATTTCTGGCTACGCTCCTGACATGCCCCTACATTTTCTCTATCAGGCCCTGCTCGTTACACTAGGTTTGCGTCGTACCCGCTTAGCTCTACCGATGCTCGCCTTCTCGTCCAGCTTTGCTCTCGCTGCTGGGCGGGAAAGTGCAGACAACAATCCTCAGTTATTTCACAATAATCAGCCTGACTGAACCCACTGCAGGGCAAAGGCCTCTCCCATGTTTCGCAGTGGCCGCATTATCCCTGCAATGTTCATCTCATCTGCCCACTTTCTGTCTCTGCCTCGCGCGTTTGCTTTCTCTTGGAATCCAGTCTGTTACTCTTAGTGACCAGCGATTATCTTGGCTATGCGCTACATGCACCACCCATGCCCATTTATTCTTGATTTCAACTAAGATTCGTTTAACAACAGTTTGTTCTCTGACCTCCTCTGATCTCATCTTGTCCCTAAAAGGGGTCCTGGAGCCCAAATTACGCAGTTCATTTTTCATAGGACGTTTGCTTCCTATCGCACCAGTGAAACCGGTGAGAGCAAAGTGTTTGATATTTTGATTTGTTTTCAAAGTGTGTTTCCGTGCTGACAGCGGCGTCGTATATCAACAGTTTCTGCTGCAGGAAGTTAGGTATAGCTCAGCTTATGCTGTTCATTTTGATTGGTTAAAAATAAAGAATTTATTGCGCACACTTGCTATGCACTCATCATGAGGAATGTACAAAGTGGTATGTTTTCAACTTTTTTGATCACTGGCTTTACTCAAGAGAAAGATATAACAAAACATAGACGTTTCGCCACCTATACGGGTGGCATCGTCAGTACACAAATGGCACCAGATGAGAGAATACATGATACTTATATATTGCCGTAAACATCCGACAGAGGGCCACGATTACTATTGCATACTGACTGATTACGATGAATGAACCATGATTCCACAAATTTTCTTGGGCCCCATCAAAAATTTGTGGAATCATGGTTCATTCATCGTAATCAGTCAGCATGCAATAGTAATCGTGGCCCTCTGCCGGATGTTTACGGCAATATATAAGTATCGTGTATTCTCTCATCTGGTGCCATTTGTGTAGTGACGATGCCACCCGTATAGGTGGCGAAACGTCTATGTTTTGTTATATCTTTCTGTTGAGTAAAGCCAGTAATCAAAAAAGTTGAAGATGAACTCCCCTGGCTTTTGGAACATTTTTTCACAAACTGGTATGTGTTTAACACATGTTACAGCTGTGAAAGAGAGACCAATTTGTGCATCAACTTCAATTCCTGTGGTGCTCAACGCCACGTACTGTATATAGCGCTGTCGAACGGTCAGTGCCAGATGCCGCCTTTATCAACGTGTGATTTGCATTTCGATATCAGGGCAAAACCACTTATCCATCATAGGCAAAACACGGAATTTCCCTGCATTATCAACTGGTGTAATTATTTTCACCTACCAGAGTTATTCTGTTCAGTCAGCTTAAAGGAGGACTGACACGAAAATTTTGCACCTTTTTTTTTTTGCAATAGGTAGCTTATGAACCGCTTATCACGGCTGGAAACCTGTTTGCGTGAGTGCGCGACGGTTATTTATTTAGCGAAGTTTTTAGAGCGCCAAGTCTCAGTTTCGGTTTCAAAGCACACCAAGCTAGGCAGGAGCAGTTCCTTAGTCCGTCCCTCCTTCCCGCGTCCCACACCACCACAGCGCATGCGCGTCTCCTCCCCCCTCTCTCTCTTTCCTCTCCTACGCTCACCCCCTTTCTCTCCTTTAGGAATACTCTACTCTACGGAGCGGCCCCCCGCGTCCCACACTCTGACAGCGGATGCGCGTCCCCTCCCCCCTATCTCTCCTCTCCTACGCTCACCCCCCTTTCTCTACTCTAAGAATCGTCTACTCTACGGAGCGGCGCCCGCGTCCCACAGCGCATGCGCGTCCTCTCCCCCCTCTCTCTTACGCTCACCCGCTTTCTCTACTCTAGGAATCCTCTACTCTACGGAGCGGCTCCCGCGTCCCACACCCCCCACAGCGCATGCGTGTCCCCTCTCTCTCTCACCTCTCCTACGGTTCTCTCCTCTAGGAATCCTCTACGGAGCGGCGCACGACAGGTGGTGCGACAGCTGCATACCCCGCTGGGGGGCACCACGGTAGTTCCGCGGTATAAAAATGACGGAGCGCGCCTCATTCTCTCTCCTGTGCAGCGCCGCGATGAGCGCCCGGGCCGCTGCCGCGAAACGAGAGCGGCGACGTTTCTCCCGCTCAAGCTAACGATCTCCCCGCTGCTTCGCATCCACACATGGTTTCCTTTAGCGGGAGATGGGGAAGTTTTTTTTTTTTCAATAGCTTGCTGCCTTCATTTACTGGCCTTGCACAGCTTTTCTACGCTCGAAAAAGTGTGGTTCATAACTTCCCGTTTCCTGAGGTAATTTTCCAGTATTTTTCTCTCTTTCTCTTTCAATCGTAGCATCCTTGCTTTGTTTACTGTAAATTAGTGGCTAAACAGTGTGATGTTCTTAATTAAGCATGTGCATTGAAATAAGCAATTATGAAAAAGTATGGACTCGATAAGCGTTAGTGCTTCCTCACCTTGACACTTTTTTGAGTATTTTGCCCATGTTGCGTTTTTCACGTTCTGGTTTCGTTTCATTTTCAACCTACGTTCATTCGTATTACAACCTTAAATTTTGCTGTATAGACGCAAGCATACTTCACGAGGTTGTAGCTGCTGATGGAGGTACGCTCCTTTCGATTGGTGATTCTCAGTGTTGAAACTGCCCTTTGAACGTTGAAAATGCCCTTTTAAAATCAGAGTTTATCGGATGAATTTGAATTGCAAAAAATTTTACCGGCGAATGTTTATCGAATTTTTTTTATTTATCCAAAAACACGGAGCCCTAGTTATAATCATATTGTGCTTTTTGCACATAAAGTCTCAGAAGATATATTGCTTTGCTGGGCTCATGTTTGCCCAATAAAGACTTCATTTATAATTTTCTGGTTTGGCTGCATCATTGTTCACAGTCACAACTCATGATAAGATAGAATTTTCGTGAAACAACAATCTAACTGGGACTCCCCTATGACTGTGATTATCCAAACAAGCCTTACTCTGTTCTCAAAACAAATCAGTGTGCTCCATATAGCCCAGCAATTTGAATAACTGAGCTGGACAATTACAGACGTACAGCTTTCTACCAGAACACGAAGATATGCAGAACATCAAAGTTAAGTACACACTCTTAACAAAATATGTGCTCATCTATGATCTGCTCTCACAAATGTTTGCATTAATCTCTTGTACATTTATGCACCAGCTGGAAGTGAGCAGGCCTGATGCTCTAATGTGCAAACCTGAACACAAATTATACACTACGTTTCATCACAGATATTGTGCAGTTGAAACTAACGTCCACGTAACAAATGAACGCAACCCACAGTTCCCATTAAAAAAATCATCCAGCCAGCTCCACTTCGCGAGCACTGTTGAAACAGCGAAGCTTATGCCCGTCCTTTATCAGGCTATATCCTACCTCATATTTTTCAAGTCTTCCATTAATTAGTTGGCGCGTAGCTGCGGCCTCTAGCGTGAACATCGCGGTTGGCTCGGCGATGACATGCCCGTTCTCATGTCAACTCTCGCTGCCGCTCATGTCGGGTGGCATCGGGAGAATGAGAAATGTTCGCCATCTTGAAAGCGCACCTATGAACGCTGACACTGGCACGCTGTCTTACACTCCAGTGCGCCTCCCCATCACCCATCTTTGCGCGTTTCTCGACGGTTCACCCCTCGACATCCTCCGACCTCGCCCTAGTTTCTCGCAGCACACGCATCTGTCCCCTTCATACCAGGGCTCACACTCACCACAATACGAGGCCATGTGATCAGCGCTACCACAACTCCAGACATGAAAACCTCGACGAGGAACAGCTTCGCTGTTAAAACACCTCCTACGTGATGTGTGCAGATCTACCAGCACACGCTAATCAAGCCACTTTGTAAATGCATCTCACCGAAAGATGTACCTGAAAAAAAATCACAGCATATCCACGAAGTGAATGATGGTGAGTGGGCGAAGCTCGGAGGGATCATTCGGGTAACCATGAATCCCCCCGTACATTGCCCACTTGATCATACAAAGACGCGACAACACGTGTCACGTCTTTGCATGATCCTGGGTGTTCGATCGTGAGCTGGGCACGAGCGTCGCCGACTTGTGTTCCGAGCGCTCCCAGCCTCAGCGACAACGCCAGTTCGCGTTCCACGACAGAGGAAGACGATGCCACCTACTCAGACGCCGAAGTCCACACCAGTGCTCGACGCAACACCCTCGCCTCCGCATGCATCACCACAGTACGCTGCTGTGAGTTGTGAAAGACACGCGTCCTTGGCTATGGGTTGTGCCGCCGTGAGTACCGGAGCCGCCTCATGCTCCGCGGATACCGGCTGCCCTGGTTTTGCGACTCCGAGCGAAAGAGAAAGCGCGCCAAGAGCGAGCCCCTTTTCTTATTATAACAGCGCCATCTATCATCTTTAATCATCAACGTATACGAAAAACCACTAAACGCCATCTAGTGATATTATTTCCAAGGACATATACACGCAACGCCATCTATTTATGCTGCAGTTCATAAACTAGAGGTAGCAGCCATAGAGTTAATATAACAGACTCTAGAGGAAAAGCTGGGCCGCTAAAGCTATAACCACGCGAGCAGCGACATCTTGGAACGTTGTCACTGTTGCCATTACAGTAATTTACAGAAGCGCTAAATATGGCTTTTAAAAACACTCAAATTCTCGCAATAAAAATAGTAAACAAGCGTGTTTACGTATTGTAAACGAACGGAAATTGTTTGATGTTCATATCAACTACTTTTAGGAAAGATACAACAGCCATTTATGCAATTTACTGCACGCGGAAAGGAGCGCTTGCAGGTTTGTTTACTAGATGGCGCCACCATCTTTCTATCGTGTCAACATTTCTGAGCGTTGCCGCGCAGCGTGCGGCCGATTGCGCCGGCTTGCTTGCGCGTCGGTTGAGAGGTATACAGTGTCTCCTCGTACGTGTTTTTGGTTGCCACGGGCTAAAAACTCGACCTAATGGGACAGTCTCTTACTGCGATGCAATAGAGAGCCATGAAACAAGAAAAAATGCCAGCGAGTGCGAGTGAACTTCACCCGAAAGCTGAGTACCGTTCCATCATGGCGGCTCCCGAGCGGTTATAGGTTTTAATGCATGGGCCCCATGGGGAGCTTTTCCTCTAGAGTCAGTATATTAACTCTATGGTAGCAGCCTGGACACACAACGCCATCTATTGAGCCATTCATAAACTAAACTAGAGGTGGCTACATACAATACATACAAAGGAGCGACAGACCCACGGCTTAAGGAGCTTCGCCCCTAAAAGTACACTAGTAACTCTTCATAGACAGTATGTGTGCAAAGCAGATAAGTCCACCTTTTGATAGTCTGACGTAGAGGAACATGTTACTGATTGCCTGCATGGTTCACTTCGCAGCACAAGCACATTGCACGATGCACAACACACAAAACAATTAGCGCCTCAAACCGATGCAACACACTGCAGGTACACGTCAAAGCACACCATCCATCGCTCGAACCCTACACGGCCACCACGGAGCAAAACAAACGGCAAAACACAGCCCTGACGCGATAGAACATGTATGACACGAAGAGGCAATGTAACTTATAGCTATTGAGTGTATCATCCCTCTGGACCTTGCTGTTCACTGAAAGCACCAACATGCAGTAGACGATACCGCCACTGCCTTTTTTTTTTTTCAGCCAATCAGTGACAGCTTTGTGTAATAGCACTTGCAAAATAGCTCATAGGAATATTTTGCTGCTACAAGTCGTTTAAAGACACATTACCCGGCACTAGCTGTAGACAAAATTAAGATATCAAAGTGTGCCTGCAGGAGTGTCCAGGCGGACTAATTGGGTAATACCTGTCAATTTTGCTCGAATTAGAATAAAGAATAATGAAGAAAAGGTATGCCACAAACGATAGAACGAACAAAGGGAGATTTGCAAGGTAATGGAAAGCTTTGATTTGGGTGACTCTTCCAGCTTTTGTAACATGACAGCAGCTAGCCTGTGAGGCCAAACTGTCAGCAAAGTTTCGTACAAGTTATTGTGCCAGTTGTACATCAGCGCATTCTATATTGAACCCACAATTTTGGTTAGAGTATTACTTCACCGTTCTCTTAGATGCATATGAATTTCAATTATAAAATGAAAATTTGTAGAGAATTGAAGCGTTTCTTCTCCACATGACCATCGGTACGCAGTCTCTGTGGTTGGGGCATCATCAAGAAGTCGCTTGCATCATGACATGCCTTATTTGAATTGTTTTTGTTAGCATTATTTCCACATGATAGAAAGGAAGGCTACCTAAAGTTGTCATTCATGCCTCCAGCATTCTCGGGCATATCTAATTAGCACTGCAGGGAAGCACAATATTCAAAGTGCAAAAAGAACTTGAAACAAACCGTACGCGATCTAAAGAGCAAGTTTTGTATCGAGATGGCTGATACACAAGAAAACTCCACTGACTGCGCACATGCACGGCACACTTCAAGAGCACATACACGCCGCAAAGAACACTTCTGCGTCTAGCACCGCTGCAACACATCGCAGGCTCATACCCCGACTGGCATTTCGTGAGCAAACTTCGTCAACTGGGGACACGATCGAGCACTTCGGACGAGAAGCAGTCACCACAGCGCATCGCCAGCGGCAAAGCTGCACACACACAGCAGAACATGTCGAATGACGGCGATAAAGAGGCAATAAAACTTATCGCCACTGAGTGTGTCATCACTCCGTACTTCACACAGGACTGGCCGTTCACCCAAAGCACCAGATTACGCTTTTCACTGGAATGAACCCCGAACACGGAGGAACATACAAATCGCATACGCTGTTTGCGGCGATCGAACACTTTTGACGTTTTTGTACGATGAGCATGTGACATACGCAGATTACACCTGCAGATGATGACATTCTATTTCCCAAAGCAAAGCGAACGATGGCAAGTAAACACACGAAATCGACCGGCCTCCGATCCTCGCGTAAACACAACCCTCTCCGTCGGGTTCCGTAGGCGATCGCAGCCACCGATGAGTGGCAGGACGGCTGCGCCGGCTTGCTGCCTTTCGACGAATATCTCAGCGGCTGCGAATTAACTCTAGTGGTAATCACAATAACGTCCAAATAAGCTTCTTTTACACGGCTGCCGACTAGGCCTCGCAACACTTCGTCGCTTCAGCCGGGCGCCATGTTTCACGACGAGCACGCGTGAAGACGTCACAGGCCACCGTTTTTTTTTTTTTTTTTGCAGCCAATCAGCGACAGAGAAAGCAAGCGGGCCCACTTCGTCCGACCGAAGCGAAAACTTGCTGCCGCCTCCTGTCCGGCCGAAAACCGGAACGGAACATGAAAAACGGAGCGGAGGCGGACGGGCGGTCGTACCGTGGTTTGGCTATACTGCCAGACGAGCGCCATGCCATGGGGTCCGTTTCCTCCAATGGCACTCCGTCGACATAGCAGTCACGTTTCCGGCGAGCAAAATCTCGAGTGGCGTCCCGTACTTAAAGGCAGCGGTAGCCACTAAGAGGGTTGCGAGTGGTTGTAGGGCGCCGAAAGGGACGACCCTGTAGCCGCCGCGTGGGCGTGCGCGCGAGGAAGTCGCGACCGAGAATCACAGGCACGGAAAGACCAGGGAGGTGCACAACGCGCATATGGCGCGCGCGATTCTCCCAGCGTACAACCAACCGCGCAGCCCCGCACGAATCGGCGGCTCTGCACCAAGATGGAAGGAAATGTTTCACCTGGAGCCATAGCTCGGCACACTCACTCATGAGTGCACTCAACTCACACTCACTCACACTCATTTGAACGTGGTGAGTTGAGTATGAGTGAGTACTCATGCGTGTGAGTGTACGTGAGTGAGTACTCATGAGTGTGAGTGGACGTGAGTGTGAACGTGAGTGAGTGCGAAGGCTGAAAAAATTGTGGTGAGTGAGTTTGAGTGAGTACTCCCCTTAAAGTGCCGACCTATGGAGCTCGGCACACTCACTCATGAGTGCACTCAACTCACACTCACTCACACTCATTTGAACGTGGTGAGTTGAGTATGAGTGAGTACTCATGCGTGTGAGTGTACGTGAGTGTGAACGTGAGTGAGAACTCATGAGTGTGAGTGGTCGTGAGTGTGAACATGAGTGAGTACTCATGAGTGTCAGTGGACGTGAGTGTGAACGTGAGTGAGTGCGAAGGCTGAAAAAATTGTGGTGAGTGAGTTTGAGTAAGTACTCCCTTAAAGTACCGACCTATGCCTGGAGCTGAGCAGCAGTTGCGTGCAGCGGTAAATGTCCCGGGGTAGGCGCCGCCGTTGGAGGGTCGCGCGCCTGTTCTCCGCTATGCACGCCAGACTCAAAAGGGGACAATAAACGGCATATAGAAAAGTAGGGTTTCCGCACTGACGGATGAACGATGCCTCACGCGACGAGCAAACGGGTCGACGGCGGAGCTCCGTGGCCAACAACCGTCGAAAGCGCCGCCCAAGCGCGCATGGCAAGCGAACGTCCGAAAACGCAGCGACGGCGTCGCCTATGCGAGATGGCTCGCGGACGACAATGTCAAACCTTTGCGCTCGTGACAAACAAGGGCCAGCGTGAGTGTGAACGCCAGCACCGTGCGGCCTGAGTGGGGACGCTCCGGTGCGGCGGTTTGGTCACTCTGCTAACAAAGAAAGGCCAGCGAGCTGCGACGGAGGGGCCCGAAAGCACGAGCTCCGCGTGTGTTTCGTACAGCTGAGAAAACCCGAAACTAGCAAGGCTAGGACTATAGTCCACATTCGAGCGGTTATCACTAAAGGAGGCCCCAAAGGCGGGATCTCTCCCGGTAGCCGAAAACCGAGGGCCGCTAAGGCAAGCCTACTTCGTGCTGTCGGCTTCGTCCGCATCGAAGGAGACCGAGTCCATCGCCACGGGATCGAGCAGGAACGAGTGCCTTGAGAGGGACTGCTCTGAAGCCACGCCGAAACCGAGTTGGGCGCTAGTTACGTGGAGATAGGTTCGCTAGAGAAGCTTACCCTACGAAGCGACCGGGAAGGGACGCGACGTTCTCCACTGCCGTCGCGCGCAAAGACGCTACGGCCGGGTTCGTCGACTCTCCGACACGGCGCAGAGATGGCACTCGAGGCAGTTCGTCAATAAACACGGGTTTATTAACTCAAGATGCAGCACAGTGCGACAGTCACGAATAGCGGGCCGTTAGGGTAACTCCGCAATACCGATCGAGTACACCAGTATGTGGCGCCACGGCTACCACACAAGAGGGAAACCACCAAAGCGCGCGAACGAGGTCTCCCGCAAAGGCAGAGCATGGCTTCTTCGTTGCAGGCGTGGGAGCATCGCTCACTACCAGTGATGCCAACCAAAGTCAACCTTTTATCCTTAGAATGACCCCCGAAAATACCCTAGATTACAACAAAAATCCCTAGATTGAATTTAAAATGTCGTTTTTCAGGCTAATTCACATTTAACAAAGTATAAAGATAGTTCACTGTCTGCCCCAATTTTTCCTAATCTTATTGAGGTAAAAAGAAACAAATTAACAGGCACTGAAAGTCTTTTTTCTGCATTTTATGCGGAGTAATTACACTAAGGCACTTGCAGATGGCGCGATTTACTTCAAAGACGGGCGCATCAGTTGCTCTGTAGGTAGACGAGTAATGGTGCTTACTGAAGCCTTGCGAGTACTGGACATAGACCATCCAGCACCTGTTGTACAGACTGAGCGTATGGAGATTTGAGTTTGCCGACGAACATGCGAAGTGTGTCTAGGAGTGACTGAAGAACTATGACGATTGCTTTGTGTTCGTCAGGCAACTGGTCAGTCGTTGATTCGGTATTCACTACTGCCGACGTGCACTGTGACTGAATGACGCTGCGACTTCGGCAACGAAGACCAAGCTGCGTCAGATGTGTCCATGCCTTCCTTGGTGTTGTCGTTTACGCCGGCCGTCACCCATCCGTGGGACTGTGGCTGAAGCCAAGTTCACTGAGCCCGCCCATTGAAGGCATAGATGTAATCGTTCGAGTCAAGTGCAAGTCTTGTAGCGCCTTTCTTGTGCTTGCAGCCTTGGAGGTGCACGGCGGTCGATTTATAATTTACACATTTGCTATCAGCGTTGCATGATTGGCAATTGATATAGGGTTTTTTTTTATTATTTATTTACTGGCTGATAGCCATCCTGCGTGCTTTCGATCAGCTTCGCATTTGGCTCAATATTTTTGTGACTGTTTTCGCTCTTACGAAAATAGTGCGAAAGAAAGACTGAGAACAATCGGGCCTGCCGTCTTTTCTGTCACGACGATTTCATAATAGTGGGTCTGTACCAATTAACTCACCCTATTGTCAGTCCTACTTTAGTCTCTTTCTATCAAAATCTGCTAGACCAGAAGTTATTTAGCATGTTGAAGGCACGCAGCGAGCATTGATATGGCACGTTTTCATGTGCATTACAAAACAAAATTTATCTTTGTTTCACAGAAGCAGGAGTAGAAGCGGGCTTAAGTCTTTTGGAGCAGATTTAATGCAATTGTGGAGCAGCTTTGGAGAACCAAAAGGGGGTGTTCTGGAGCAATGCAAGTTAGTTTTGGAGCAGACTTCTAGGGTCACACATCAATTCAACTAAATTTCTTTTTCTTTCTGGTAAACACAAAAAACTCTAGTGCTTTTTACTAAACATTCAATACTAACGAAGCGACCAGACGTACCACAAATTGATATACATATGTATGCTAAACATTAAAACATCAAAGCTGAAAGCACAGTAACTCAAAGAAAACAAAACATAAGCGATGCTCTGGATAACTATTAGGCCTCAGAAGAATGAAAAAAATTGGGGGACCCTTAATCTTTGCCTTTAAGAGTTGTACGCGATAGCGATATCCTGTCCCTAGTGCGTACTTCAATCACTTAGTGCATACTATGTAATAAGTAGCATGCTTTAAACAAGGAGCAATTATGCGTGGCAAATGTGGGAAATGTTTTCGAACTTGCTATGCACCAGGGCTGGGCAAAGATACTTTGAAATTGTATCGCGATACGATGCAAGATACTGAGGCAAGAAGTATTGGAGATACAGATACGAGATACTAACGCAATAATTGTATCCGATACGATACTTGCGAATTGTATCTTAAGATACTTCGATATATTCGCACATTTGTTATTATAGACCCGTATAAAGTAGTAGCGAAAGCCTTTGCACAAAAAGGTCTGCTTGAATACTTCTTAAATGTGACCAATTTCGTTTCGTTTTAATGAAGTCTCTCGTAGTATCTTAAAAGTATTGTCCTTCTTGCTGAAAGTAAATTAGTTTACTCCCGAAGAACTTATCGGGTTTGCTTTCGCTGCTTAAGAGGACAGCTCTTCGCTGACAGCGGTTCTTGCTTGTCATTTTTGTAAAGGATGGGAGTCGCTGCACAGATCGGCGACCAGCTAGCAGGTTGCCATCTAACAACAAGAGCTTCCATGGGAAGCCTTCGTGCGATGGCGCAAATACCGGTGTACACTTTTACCTTGTCCATAAAAGACATTTTATGCAATGCCGAATCATTGGTGTAACATTTTTGTGGCGCATTGTGTATACGAAGAGCACATCAAGCTGCAATGACTTTTCATATTCTACTTATCTCCTGGCGTAAAGCGTTCGTTCTCGATATACTCACTAACGTGCAATCGTTTACGAATTTCTCTTCAACGAGAGAACATGTGCACCGTAGAAAGGCCTCAGCCCTATTGTATTGTCACGTGTTGGTGACTGTGAAAAAGGTGGCAGTCACTCTGGTACAGACGAAAATCTTTATTGGGCTAACGTGTGCCCCGAAAACTAAGTAACTAAAAGTGCAATCAAAGCACGCTGTACACTGAAAATCGTCGGCTTTCGGTAATCTGATCGTCGGCGGGACGCGTGGTGTGTTGCGCATCAGTAACCGCACCTTCCAGAGTTATCGCTGGTGCTTCCGTAAGCTCCCGAATAGACGGGAGTACTCGCCTACTATGCATAATCTTAATAATAACTGTTGGGGTTTTACGTCACAAAACCACGATGAATTACAAGTGGCACCGTAGAGGAGGGCTCCAGAAATTTTGTGTTCATTAACGTACACCTAAGTCTAAGTACATGCGCCTCAATATTTCACCTCCATCGAAATGCGGCCGCCACGGCAGGGATTTGCGCGTAATCTTAACAGAACAATCGCAGACAATCGCGAGGGTCCTGAAACACTGCGGCGCAGCTTGCGGCGAGCGTTGCTAACAGTATTTTGTGGTTTAAACCCGATCACACTAAAATGAAAAACGAAAGCGCGTGGCAGTGTAGTTCAGTCAGCGATTACTGTTTCGCACTGTAGTGTTGCGATAGCAGTATCTTGTATCTTAAGATACACGATACTTTATTGAATGTATCGGAAATACAGATACAGATACTCGTTTTGCGAGGCATATCGCGATACAGATACAAGATACCCAAAGAGTATCTAAGATAGTATCTGAAATACAGTATCTTCGATACTGCCCAGTACTGCAATGCACCCACTACGTGGTGTTAAGGGAATACGCGCAGTAAGGTGTGTGCCGTTTGTAATGGGTGGCGGGCTTTAAACTATGAAATCGTTATGATAGTCACATATTCTGACGCCCGATGACAATGTACGCTTGTACCACGCAATATTCCTGCGATATTACATGTTATATTGCGACACGTACATAAGGACGCTTGCGTTTGCGAAGCATGAAAGTTATTTTCACTGCATTTCCAAGCAGAGGAAGTTATTTAGGCCGGAAATAACATATCTAAGAGATCGTTATATAGATATTTTTTTGTTCTCTAGCGCAAGAAAAGATCTATGTAACGATCTATTAGATATGTTATTTCCGGCCCCACTGTACCGCTCACTATATGCTGGATTGTCTGACGTGCTAGTACGTGTGAAGAAAATGCCTATTTCACCAATAACGAAGACATTTTTCTACAAAGTGCACACAGAAACACTGCCTGTAAAAACCTGGTTAAGCGCCAGAGGTATCTTTGTATTCTCAATTAATTGCCGCCTCTGTGAAGTTCTAGAAACAATAGAACATTGTTTCATTAGTTGTAAGGACGTTATCCTCTTTTGGGACGTCCTGCAGAGGGCTTTTAAAAAGCAACTTCATTTAAATTCTCACACCATACGTTATCTGGTACCACCCAAACCCAATGCTAAACCCAATGCTATGCCAGTTGACATGCTCTTGTTAATGGGCATGCACAGTTCATGGAAAACTCGCACCTTAGACAGGCATGCGGAATCGATGGTGTCTTCGCGGTCACATTTCGTGCAAATGACTGTACAGCTACAGGACTTCTATGAAGAACTACAGTTTCGCCCGGACTGGTATCCACAGTTCATAAAATGCACTGCTCAAATACCCTTTTAGAACAAAGTGTTGCGTGAAATTTGTTTTGTAATTCCTATTGTACATTTGTGGAGGCAGCCTTAAGTTTTTGGACGCTATGTGTATACATGAACCTCATTTGTAATAAATACCATGTAAGAGAGAAAAAAAATTACACCATCTCCCGCTAAAGGGAACCATGTGTAGATGTGAAGCAGCGGGCGCTAACGCTTACATTGGCGGTGTATTTGACGCTGGTGCTCATCGCAGCGTTGCGCAGGAGAGAAAACTGGGGAGGCGCAAAGCACGCAGTGATGGAGTGGTGTTTCCTACTGGAACATGCCAATCGCTGCTAATGGGCAATGAGAGACATAAGACTCCGACTGGACACAGAGACCCGCACTCCGCTTTTAGTTAACGCGCACGCTGCGAAAATTTTTATTGTTCAACAACGCACAGGAGAAAGCTCCCACCGGCACCACCTTGCAGGTCAAGATCCATTGCCATATATACGGGGTGGCCAGTGAACGGTTGTGCAGCGCGAGCAGTCGGTTTTTTCAACCAAGAAACTCGCTAGCAGACGCTGCCTGCGTCGGCGTCGCGAGGCGAGAGAGGGGGGGAGTGTAGGCAGAGGAGAGAGAGGGGGGACGCGCATGCGCAGTGGGAGTGTGGACGCCGCGGGCAGGGATGCCTAGAGGAGAGGGGGGAGCGTAGGAGAGGAGAGAGGGGGACGCGTATGCGCAGTGGGAATATGGACGCCGCGGGCAGGGATGCCTAGAGGAGAGAGGGGGGAACGTAGGAGGGGAGAGAGAAGGGGAGGCGCATGCGCAGTGAGGGTGTGGTTGCCGCGGGGAGGGATGCCTAGAGGAGAGAGAGGGGGAGAGGAGGTTTTTTATTTTTATTTTTTTTGAAAGGTTTGCGCATGCGCAGTAAGGGTGGTCACGCCGCACACCACCACCACCACCACCACCACCGGATTAAGCTTCGCCATAAGATGCTTCACATCTAAAAGAGATATGGCTGTGTGGCAGAACACCTGCTTGCCACGCAGACGACCCGGGTTCGATCCTCACTCGGAACCGAAAATTTTTATTATTTAGTTTATTTGCATCTTTCTCGATTTTTCGGTCACGGACAAGATGATGATTTTTCGCTCACAGCCAACGACGCCGACACCGGAATTTCTGCGAAACGAGCTCTTCAGCGCTATCGCGTTAAAACGGTAATGTTAAACCATTTAAACCTTGAAAATGTGAATAAGACACCGCTTCTCACATGAACAGCAACTGAAGACAAGAGGTGAGCTAATAAAAGTTACCTTCATTTTAAACCCAATAAAACTTTAAAAATGAGTTTTAAAAACTTATGCTCCGGTCATTGAAGTGCCACAGCCGACTTCACAACCGCGAGAAAAATAGAGATAAGCAATGCGTTCGCCGCACCGTTGCTAGGCGATGCCGCGGAAAGCTCTTTTTTTTTTATTGCGACAGCAATTATATGGACACTCTCGACGGGTTTTTGCCGTCATCGTCATGTTCCATGTAAAGTCCAAGTTCATAACAGCCACCGCGCATCGTATGTTCTGTCCACGTGTAACAGCGCGCGAGCGGGGCGACAAGCGCTGCGCAAGGACAGATCAAACGAGCAGTTCCATCTCCGTCGCTTGGAGGGCGCGTGCGATAACATCCCGCCGCATACGTGTTAAACCTGCCGTCGAATGCTCAAGCAGAGAGGAAACACGCTGCCCGTCTTGTACGAGCATGAAAAAAACGCGGGGGAGGACGCGGGCGTCGCTCGAGCAGCAGCTGTGAACTTTGATTCTAAAGGGGGCGCTCGCGATCGCTGGCGCGCGCGCTATCTCGGCAAGCATCAGCGCACGGCTTGTATACCCTTCTGCGTGCTGCGCTCTCAACGCGAAGAGACCGTGCAAAATGAGCATTTCTCCATGTAGCGGCAGTATTCTCTTACACCAGCGTTTTGTATATAGAGTTGCGCGATATCGGACCCAAAAGAGTTAGCTACCAGCCTTGCTTCGTATAACATTACAATTCGTTGCTATTGCATTCGTTGCTTCGCCCTTGCGCTGAAACTGTTTTTTTTTTTTGTTTGTTTTTAGTTTTTATGGTTTGACGGTCTCCGTCGCAGAGCTCGTGCTGTGCTCGGCAACGGTGCGGTGAGCTTTCTGCAACACCACTGCCGTCTTTACAGTTTGGCTAATAGCTTTCCTGTTAAAGAACAGACTCGCGTAGTCAGGTCTGCCCACAAAGGCCGTCTTAACAAGATTCACGCATTTTGTTCACGCGGCGCAAGATTCACCATGCATGAACCGAAATACGGCGTCACTGAACTACACGGGATATGGACGCGGCTGCGTCCTTTGTGTATCCATGATAACACTCGGCTAAATTTGGCGTTGGACGCGCAAGTCGCCGTTTATGCGCAGCTTGGCGCACATACGGCAACTTGCGCAGCTTGGCGCAGAATGGCGCAATTCGCACAACACTTCCACCTTTGCAGAAGCAATCACACAGGGCGCTTATGATGATACGTGCGTGAGTGCTACACACTTACGACGACAAGGTTTCGTTCCATCCCAGTGTTGTGCATATTAATCTCGCTTTCACTCGTCCCAGCAGAACACCAAATCTCTTTTGAGTGAAAACCAGCCAATGGGGAACGTGCATTGAGCCAGTGGCGCCGCGGTGCGGGAGTGAACGAAAATGAATTGGCGTGTTTCGTGCAGCAGCCGACCCATGAGCGCAGCCGTGTCAGGTTGTTAGCGGTGCTTCGCAATGTCGCGTATGAATTGCTGTGTCGTAAACTGTGCCGATAACTATAAGAACTAGGCACCTGGAACAAAGTTTTTCAGTTTTCCGCAGTGATTGTGCTTCAGAAACTGGCGGGAACACTGGATTAGTGTACGCCGCGTAAAGTTAAGTGATCCCGCGGTCACGTTTATGAAGTACGTCCTGTAGCTAGTTCGCTGTGAATTTACTCTCCACGCATGTTAACTGATATTTTTAACGGGCTGAAGGAACCGAGGGGCAGATGGAAAAGTGATCTCGAGTCTGCAGTCCACAATTCGTTGGCGAAAAGCAATCGACAGATCCAGCAATTCTCCCTCGTACGCTGCCGCTGTTTTTCCGCCGTATCGCAGTTCGTAAAGAGTAACATTACGGAAAATCTCCCGCATGCCAGGCAAAATGCGTCGCAGACCGCGAGAATTTCCGAATTTATTCCCCATGTACTGCGTGGGGAATAAGCCCTTAACAGCACTGTGCGTGCAAGCGAAGCCGGGCCACGCCGTTCTATTGCGCTACGTGACAGCTGAGATATCGCGTGCAAAGCTGGCACGTGACAAATTTACTCAAGGACTCTTGCAGCCCGAGCAACGACTACAAACAGAGCTGAACTACTGCACAGAAAACTTCGCGCAAATGACACGCATTACTAAATGCAACACGTGCAGTTCGGCGACCGTACGTATTACTTGCACGCATAGCAAGGGGTTGTCTAACACATGTGCGACACAAATGCCATCGTTTACTCAACAATAAGCAGGCAAAATGGCAAGAAATAATGTTTACAAACATCGATGGTGACGGTCTATACTTCGAGCTTTACGCCGGTCGGCCGCACGAATCGCCCTTTCAAAACACTGTCGCGCGTCTGTGCTACGTCACATCGAAAACATGATTGATTCCGTAAATTTATGTCCTTTCTCTTCGTTTTGGGCCCCAAAAGAATCATGCTCTGTTAACCTTCTGGAAGCCTACCCGTTTTATCAAACCTGTCACCTTCGCACACACGCACTTGCATACAACGCGGGCGTAGCTGACGGAGAGACGACGACTCGTAGCACGCCAGTTGACACTGAAGTGGCCGCAAGTCGCCACTCGCGGCGCTGGCGGCGCATAGGTGCAGTGCGCTGCAGCGCCCCCTGTAGGTGCTGCACGTTTCCCATAGCGAAAATTATCATTCTTTATGGCCTTTCGAGTGGAGAGCGTGATTACTCAGTAACACCTGTCATTAGGCTGCGCAATGTAGCATTTCCAGAGCCTTTGAAAAATCCCTAGGTTCAACAAAAAGACGCCAAATCCCTGAAAGAGGTAGAAAATCCCTAGATCTAGGAATAAATCCCCAGGGTTGGCATCACTGCTCATTACAGCCAGCGAGCGCCGGGCGGAAGCAAGCTAAGGGGAGAGGGGGGCTGTCACGGGCGGCCAATGAGTATCGACGAAGCACCGTGACGTGCCCCATCGTTACGCGAGGTAAGGCAGGCGACTGCATTGTCCGGGCATGTTCGTACATGTGTCTCCGTGCAGGGAAGACCGACGCATGGCTTGAACCAGACAAAAAGGCCTCGCGGCGAAGCCACGGTGGTGACCGTGTCGCCGATTAACGGCGGTTCCCGGCGCCCGAGGAGCACGGGGCCAGCACTCGCGCTAGCTGGGGAAGGAGGCGCCAGGGAGGAGGGCGCGCTTGATTTCCACAAGTTACACGCTTCTTTTTATTGGCGACCAAGTCTGTGTGAAAGCACTCACTGACTCACTGTGTTACAGATTTGTATTCTCAGAGCCAGTATTGTTGTCTTAAAACCAAGAGATGTTGCTACACGATTCAAGACTTTTGTTAGCTTGTCATGGCTGAAACGGCACCTTAGTTGTTCAACCAGACAACATATTTTGCACATATAAGTTCAATGTAGCGGCATTCTCCACACAATGCTCGACTGGGCGGTCGCATTTTGATGGAAACAATGGTAGAGACCCGTGTACTGTGCGATGTCACTGCACGTTAAAGGGACCGACAACTGCACAGAACATGAACTGAGATGACACCACTGATAGAAAGATTGTGCGTCGCGCTGACTCAAACCAACCCTGTTTTTTTCGTGAGAGGTGGATTTATATTTTTATTTCTTCATCGAAAGACGCGAAAAATGACCTTTGGCCCATCTGGTGGCAAATACATCAACGAATCGATGTACCCTGTCACGTGACCGTTGATTGCTGTAGACGGTTGAGGATCGTTTTGTTGGTACTGAAATATTGTTCGTTTCTTTGTATTAAAATATATTACTACATAAAAATGTACACATAGGCCTGCGTTAGTAGCATGATTAAAGCGGCGCTGCCTTCGCGTGACGTAATGATACCATGCTTGTCAGCGCGTCTTGAGCAACTTTTCAGCGTGCTCATGCAACCGTGCACGCAGTTTGCAGGTCACTAAGATTTTTGAGCGACATAATTTCTCTACCAACCCTTCGTCTCAGAAATGACGCGCACTGCGACTCGGCGCGGCCGTGCATATGCGTGGTGACGTTTTCGGTGACTTGGCTTGGCTCGTGTATCGAGAGAGTACGACGCCGGGACAAGCCACCCATGACACAGGCGCAGGCAACCTTGGGCGCAGGGGCACACAACGCGGTGTCAATACAGGGAAGGTATATAATTCCACATCATCTCATTGTAGCAGCTTGTTATTTTCAAAAATAGTTCAAAAGCTCAAAATAAAGGTGGTTAAGCACAGTTACAGGAACTCCTGCGAAAATCAGAACGACGACAGTTTTCACAAATCACGAGAAGGACTGGCGGCATCGCTATCAATTCTCAGCGTTGCTGGAGGAAAGGTACATGTGTGTTTACAGCCTTTCAGATAGAAAAATACTGCTTGTAAAATAACTACGTGCTTTTGGGATTAACTACTGCAGCTACAAACACTACGAAGGGTGAGCTTTCTGTCGCGCCGTAAAAAAATTGGGTCGAGAAAAATCAGTTGTCGGTCCCTTTAAAGAACACCAGATGGTCAAAATTTCCGGAGCCCTCTAACTACGGCGTCTCTCATAATCATATCGTGGCTTTGGAACGTTAAACCACAGATATTGGGGGGCTTTTAGCTTGTACGTATACTTTTTAACGTTACCATGTTACCGGAATACCGGATTGCGTTTACCGTGTTACCGGAACGCATGTTTTAGAAAAGTTTTAGCTCCCCATACGTAAACGTTTACGTACTTACGTAAACGTATACCTTTACGTTTGCGCAAACCACTAAATTGCGATGATAACCGCATTTAAACTATATTTAATTTAGATAAGATTGAATCACCACTGCGGCAAAATCACAAAAGAGGTTTTTTAGCGTGTAAAGTATCCCAATGTATGCGAAGGAGCATCAAAATACCGGGTTACCGGACGATGGTGTCGATATCTTGTGACGATTCGTGCAACCACAGTCATGGACATGTTTGTTTTCGCCTAGTGTTTTTGAGGGAAAAAAATGATTAAAAAGGTAACTCATACGTAGTTATGCCGCTGCAAGGACTTCTCATCAGAAGTAGAATGTACGATGTTTCTGCAATACCGATTCTGTGATTATCTGGTTCATCTTAGCCCCGCTAGATGGCGCCACCTATCCAGCATGTCAGGCCAGTGAGGCATGTCAGGGGCTTTAGGCCTCTCACGTTTACTGCTTCGGATTGCTAGGTCACACTAGCTTCGGCAATCCCGCTGAAACAATTAAGGGGGTATGGTAGGGCAAATGGTATATGTCAGTTTTAACGTAATATTTTAGAAACGGCTGCAAGTATTCACATAAAAGTTCACGTGCTCACTAAAGAATGTCACTGGCTATCACGTGAAAGCCTTTTTTTATGCCTGGGTTGCCTACCCTTCCTTTGGCCCCCCTCCCAAATTTTAAAGTGGTTCAATTATTCAATGTACCTTTTCTCCGCAACCACCGAAAGGAATGAAATGATATTAAGCCGTGTTATTCTTGAGACCTGTAGGTTATATCTGAACTAAAAAAGTAAGACATCCTTTATGGAGTTTTTGCAAAAAAAAATCAAATTACTGCATGCACAAAGCCACGGTGCGCATTGCTGTGTAATTTTTTACAGCTTTACTTTTTAGAAAATCGGCAATTTTTTTAGTTCAGATTATTGCCAACTTGTCGTAGCACATGCATGCAAAGTTTCATCGGAATCGATTCAATACTATTTGAGAAAAACGAAGTTTTATGTGCGCGTACTGCTTGCGCCAGGGAGCGCGGCGCACTTTGGCGTGGCATTTAAACCGCTTGGAGCGGCCGCTCGACGTCGGGCTTCCACAGGTTTGTTCCTCATAGTGCAGTGGATTTTTCGCTGTCAAAATTGCAAATTCGATTTTTGGAGGGGTTTACCCTACCATACCCCCCTTAAGGTGATCATTCGCACTTCGGCTTATTTTGACTAGGCCTCGGCGGCTGGAGTCTCCTCAAAACGGATATCGCGAGTAGCCACGAACGAAGGTGGATTTGCGAGATAGGGCCGAAAACGTAAAGCCTATCCGGCGAGTAGTTTACGTTCCGTAAAGAAACGCGCATGCGCAGATTCCTTCCGGTATCCGGTAACACGGTAACGTAAAGATGTATACGTACAAGCTAAAAGCCCCTACTATTATTTAATTATTACAATGTCCGACCTATCACTGGCTCCATATCGAAATTTTAAATCCATGAAAGAAAAAAACAAGCGGGAATAAACAGACCCCTCTGAAATAGCTGCCAGACAGGGAGCTCTTAAAGAAATATACTGGGCTGGCATCGAAGAGAGAGAAGTTGGGAGGGGGGGGGAGGGGGGGGGGGGGGCTCTGCCTTATGTATTTGAGGCTCATGCCCTTTGGTACTTTTGAACACCCTAAAGACGAAACTCGACACGAGATTTGACAACACTCAACCGAATCAATTTAAAAGAAAAAAATATGTCAGTTTCGCTGCAAGGGCGAATTAATTTGGGGGGCCACCCATAATTGGTGGAGGGCGCAGTCATCCAGTCACCGCAGGGGTCTACGATGCAGGCGCTGCATCGCTCTGGGCAAACCTGAGAACTGATCAAACGGGTGCGGTGGCGCATACGCTTTCTCGGCAGACATCAGTTCCGGTTCATACCTTTTTACCGTTAGTACGCAATGTACCCTCACCGCTTACTTTACGTGGAAGAGACAGAGAGCACGAAAGTCACCTCGCTCGCTGGAGCGGCCGTATTCCTTTACGTCTGAGTGACGCCACATCAGATCCTAAAGCAGGCAACTGCTAGCCTTACTTCTTATAACATCCCAATGTTTTGCTATAGGACTCACTGCTTCGACCTTTCGGAGAAACTAATAGCTTCTTTCATGTTAAGGCATATGAGGAGACATACCTGAAGAAGCAGCTTGAGGCTCTGTTTGCGTAGCACTTGATGACAGAATTTTCTTTTCATTTGCTTGTGATGCTGCGTTTGAAGTTTGTAATCGCACTTGAACGGATTTCTCTGTGACATGGCCCAGTTCACACACTGGCTCTGGTGATGCTTTTACAGGTTGTCCTGACTCGCAAGCCAGACCCGGCGCAGGCTCGCATACCGCCTCTGCTGCGAAGTCATCCTGAAATGAATTGGCTTGTGTTGTTACGAGTGCCAATGCTAAAAATTATTGCCGAGAAAAGAAGTGGAAAACTTCTTACATGGTCTGTTTCGCTACTATGACTTGGTCTTGGCATCTGCCCAATGGTTCCGTCTCCAGAGAGAAACTGTCCAAGAATATAAAACAGTGTATGAAAAAATTACTGTATGAATGGTTGCAAACACATACAGAAGAAAACAGTAACTTAAGCTAATTATTAAAACAAAAATTTTCATATGTTTAGAAAAAACTAGTGAGACCACTTAATAACGATGTAGTATAATCCCCTGCTCTTATGTTTTCCTGATGCTGTACAAAGCTTTCTGGTTTCGTGGCAGGAATACTGAGTGACACTTTTGTCTATCCGGAGTACTGAGTGACGCCCAAGCCCATCCGGTTGAGCACTTCAGATTTTCTGGATATTATTAAAGGGACTGTCTACCGCTCGGAAAAATTTTTCTGATTGTGGCGAAAATGAGAAGATCGTTCATCACATCGGCGGCAATGAGCATGCTTTTGTTCCACAAAAAAAGAATTATAATTTTAGTTTGATGTTGAAAGTCGAAAAAGAATGACCGCTAGCGTCACCAAACAGCGATGTGGTTCAATCTATTGGTCGGACAAGAAATCCTCGCAGGTAGACTCATTTTGCTTAAAAACAAACATGTGTATCTTGAAATTGTATTTTACGCACTTGAGGCAGCTTTAGGTTGCGCCAAAGAGTAATTATTGCTTTTTTCCTCACGCGTTCAGAGAGGCGCTCGGTGGCGCTGCCGGCGGCGCGTCCGCCTGCGTCCGGCACCGCTCATAAGAAAAAAAATTGTCTTCGGCGAATAGCAGCGTGACTGACTTCAGGGAATTTTCGAACCATGCCCGTGAGTCCAACGTAATCTAGTAACGTAGCACGAGTCCTCATCAGTAAAGTGCACCCCATTCACCAAGGTGCTACATTGAAGAAGATTTTGCCATCACGTTCCGCTTGACCAGGGCGTCCATGCTGGCTCTCATATCGCATATACAACACAGAACACCTAAACATAACTGAAAGACAGCAGGAACCTTCTGTTGTTTTGTGAAGCACTCCTCATGTTCATTTTAGTAGCGCGGGTGGCATGAGTGGAACCACTACAGTTCGTTTCACAACCCCGGCGTACCAGTGTTGCTGGAACATACCAACCTTTCCGCTCGACCGCGGTGGTTTGTCAGCCAGACTGAACAAAGCTGGAGAAACCGGGGTAATAATACTTTATCTGACAATATGCGTGCCTAAACGACCACTACGGTATTTGTTCTATTATTAAACAAAAATTGATGAAGTCTGCAAAAAGAGCGCGCGGTTTCAGTTTGCGACTTTCACCGGCACTATACAGTCGTCATCGCCTCCACCAACCAGTGTTGTGGGCATTCATCCCACCAATGGAAGAGGACCGAATGCAGATCGCAAAATTCTGTTTTAAAAATTTCTACTCACTTTCCAGAGAAACCGCTGCAAGGTTCGGCAATTCAGACGGTACGCTTTTTATTGCGATACAAAACATAAAAGTGATGAACGACGGTAGACAGTCCCTTTAAATATCTTCTCAAAAACAGAAATGGACGGTTCTGATTAAACCTCAAAGTTATATACTAGATAGATATAGGGAACCACAGCATAACTTGACTTCAGATAAGGGCCATTAACCCTCAGTATAAGTAATTACAATAAATTGATTTATTTCACTGAAACACTGTGAACAGCAGTGCTGGGGAACCTGGCAGAAGAAATCTCAACCACGCGCATATTTCGACCTGGTCTCACAGATTCGCTTCGGCTAAATCGTTCGAAATTCACGGTTTCCGTTTAAGTTGAGAGTTATATTAAGGTGAAAGCCTTAGACACCTCATCAGACGAGAAAAGTGACCGTCGGCGTGAACAGGAACGGTGCAAAAAGTGACGTGATCAGAGATTACGGCTTGACGACAGCATCATGATAGCACGGATCGTCAAAACTTGCGACGTCATCATGAAGTCCTGGCCTGGTCAAAGATGCGCTGATCACAGAGGATGTACAAAACCAGGTGAAGTACAGAATGCTCGCAATGTTTCCAATCCTGGAGGCCGTGCAAAAGCACATCAGGTGCAGAACGCTTTCAGGGAAAAGAGGGAACTTTTGAGCACCCCTGTACGTTGTTGTTGAACACTACATGTGGGGTCATCCTTCCGTTTGTGACCTTCACCTACAACACGGCCGAGCAATAAACGACGTAGATTATGCCACGCCAGTTGGTTTATGGAATGTACCCGGCAAAGAAGTTTGACGCTATGTTGCCGACCATCACTGGCAGTGTATCGGAACGAAACGAAAAACGAAAAAAACGATATTTTTGACGGGAACGAAAAGGTAACCGAAACGTTATCCATTATTTTGTTCCGGAGTGAAACCGAAAAGTTTTCTATCGTGCTTTTTTTTTTTTTTTTTTTGTTCACGCAGAAACTTCGCAACCCGGAACAACCGAGGTCATGCAACGTGAGCAACGTGAGCAGTAATGCACATCTCAGAGTGCAGTAATAGCGCGTATCTCAGGTAGGAATTCCAAAGTAACGATGTGTTCAAATTGTGCGAAAAACGAAAACAGTGGCAACCAGAAATCTTTGTATTAGCTCAAGTGGTCTTTCGTGTGGACTTTCGTTGTGAAACATGTCAGCGTGGAGAAAGCATTCTCGGCGCGGAAGTTTGTTTTATATGAACAGCGGTCTTGCATATGAGAGGTACGCTCGATGACTGGCTGCTCCTGAGATGACGTTCACTCCCTTGACGCAAAGCATTGAGTCTGCTTAAAAAATTCGTAATTCACTTTTGAGAAAGTCTTCTATAACTTAGAAGGGCAGTGGTCTGCGCTGATTTGTAGGAATTTGTGGTACAGTTAGCTGTGTTCCTCTAATGAACGTGAGTAGAACGTGTCCTACCCCTGCCCCACTTTCTTATGATTAGCATGAGTAACTATACGACAAAACCAATATTTTTATCGTAACTCTAACTTAAAATTTTCGCATTAAATAAATAACGTTACGAACCGTTACGGAACATTTTTTTTTTTTTGTTCCGGAACAGAAACGGAACGGAACTTTCTGTAGTGGAACAAAACTAAAACCGAAACGAAAAACATTTCGTTCCGACACCCTGAATTCACCGGTGAAGAAAATCTTGACGTTGCTACCTATTTGCAGCACGCCGAACATCAACAGCTCGCCCACCTGCGTATCAAGAGCCAGCAAAGGGTCGACAGCCATCACTACTCTACCGTCACAGCAATCTTAGACGACACAACATGGAGTACTAAACCTGGACGCCATGTCTGCGTCCGGACATGGATTCGACAACGTGGACCGAGTTTAAAGCTCCTATTGAAATTGGCAAGCGCATGGAGACGGGGACAAGAAGACGACACAGAGAGCGCTACTTCCAACTAATATTTATTGCGACATAAACACGCCATGTAGTTTCTTCCCTCATGAAATGGTAACTGCGCATGCTTGAGAATTGCAGTTTTTCTCTTGTTCTTACGCGCTGTGTCTTTTTCGCTCTATTACAGGCTTTGTTAGCCTGCGCATGGAAACTGTGCGACAAAGCAAAAGCACCTGATATCAAGCAAGAACTTTTTGACAGAATTCATGATGATTCTCTCAAAGGCAATATCAATAGGATGAAAAACGTGGCATGAAATGACAAGTGTTTAACTAAAACTGGCCAGCATAAATGAAGAGGAATGAAAAACAGCAAAAGAGGCTTAACAACAAGGGAAACGGAGGTCGTCAAAAGGTAAAACTGAATGAAAACGGAAGTCGTCAGAAGTTAAAATGGTATCAATAAAAGGAACTTTAAAAGGTTAAAGGCTAAAACCCAAGAGCAACAATGAATAAAAGTCACCGGTTTCGCAAAAACCTCCGCACTTTCTTTGAGAGCGACCCAGAGGGCATGCTGACACAACTGGGTCCGAGCTGTTGATGATGATGCCTCAGAAATTTCTCGAGCAATCTGGTCTCGGTATTTTCTGATGACGACAGTCTGGCCAAGAAAAGGGGAACAACCGCAAGTTGCACAGTGTAAGGCCATGTTGCTGCCAGACGTTTGCTTAAAATTGTTCGCTTGTTTTCGCAAGCGGTCGTTGATACATCGGCTAAACACGTCCACAATTAAGGGTGCGGAATTTCATACACAACGCTGCAGTTGCAGAACACAAACCGTGTGGCGTGTTCATTGCTGTACGTGTCAGGCCTTTCGCTTATCACTTTAACACACTTGCACAAGCTTCCAAGCTTGTTGGGGTTGGAGAACAACACATTGACACCTGTACATCCTGCAGCCTTCCTAATCCTATGCACATGTTGTACGTACGGAATAACAGCAGTTTTTGCCCTGTGCATGTTTTTCGGAGACCTATCAACTGATTTCCTTGAGCTTGCACAACAAGGTCTCAGCAAGGTCACATAGAAGAAACCACGGAAAGTCAGCTGCTTTTAGTCAGTTGATTTGCAATGCAAAACTTTGGGGAATCTGGTGAGGACATGACCTCATCAGTGCATCGGCGAGCAACGGCACATGTAAATAGGTTCGAGTGGTTGGAAGTGTAGGGAAGTAGGCGTTTCCTCGAAAGGGGGGCATAAATCATCCAACAGGCGTGTGCTGGGTTAGCTCCTGTGGCGACACTTTGGACCCTACAAGTTAATCCGACGTTGTAGTCCACTGGAGTATGAGGTCATAGCCGATTGTGTAAGTCATCACAGTGGCGCCGCGCACGACCAGAAGTCGTTCATGCAGTGTGCATTGAACCTTAATTATTACACGCGCAAACTGTGAGATTTTATTAACTTTAACATTAACATTTCTTTTCTATGTATGTACAGTTTTGTGCAGCATCGGGACGAAGCCTATTCAAGGGGGAGGGGGGAGTCGACACGTGCAAGTGCTTTTTTTCATTCCACGGGGACTGGCTTTCCCAATCCCTTGTGACGCGCTAAATTGCTGGGCGCAGCCTGCGCTTCAATTTGCATGTTGTTTTGCGAATGACGCTGACTGATAAGGAACATTGCATTCCCGATGCTCGCGTATGAGTGCCTTCCAGATTGCACGCAAGCATCAGCAATAACACTATAGTTGGGTACAATTTTAGAAAACAGGAGAGGCCCCGCGTCCAGATCACCGAAGCGTAGCAGCGGATTGCCTCCGCTACTAAAGAAATAGTCCCGTTAAAAAAAAGCATAAAAAAGAAGCTCAGAAAAAAAAAGCAACGTCCTGCCAACGAGCGGTCGTTTGCGCGCTGAGCTGGCGGCAACACTGGCAGCATGTTCTCCGTCGGCGGGGTCACCGGCGGTCCGGCTCATGACGTCACCAGAAGTGCGCCCCTACTGGTGGAGGCTCGTGTGCATCCGCCTTTGAGGGGAAAATGCCGCTGCCTTCTAAAGTTGTACCCGACTATAGAAGGTACAGCACACCAGGATGTCCAAGAAAGGCGTGGTGTTTCGACATGTGCATTCCTCGAACTCCTGTCAGTATATTTTAAGTCAGCTATTATTGGTTGGAAGAGGTGCGCATATACGCAGAAGTCGGAGGTTTGCATGGGGTCGGATGTTGCACCAGTCTTAACAAACACTTTACTGAGCGCGATTGACTGAGGCTTAGTGAGTACGTTGGAATCCATTATGGTGAAAACTTTCAGGTACGTGGACGATTACATGGTTTCTGGTGATTGTCAGTGTGTGAGCACTAAGGTAGATGTATTGAAAGAATTCAGGGAAAGGGGGTCCTGGCTGAAGTTCACCTGTGAGGTTCCCCAAAAACGATTGTGTGCAGTTCTTAGATCTATGTCTAATGTTTGGTGGAAGCTATGTTTGCTGGATGTACGCCCCCCCACAGCGTCAAGCCTATTATCAACTACTGTTCGGGTCTCTCAAAAACAGTGAAGAACGATGTTGCGATGTCCTGCCTGAAGGCGTCGCTCAAGAAGTCTTGCCCTCATCGCATGGACGAAAGTTTTGCAAGCAGGTTCAAGCAGTCATGATTCCCTGAGCGCCATATAGCTGCCCTAGGGGACAGAATTTCGCAAAAGGTGAAGATGGAAGTGAGGGGTATAAACCAAGTTAAAAGTAAACACATGGCACCTTTTGTAAGCATCTCGTACTTTCGTGGGGTATCCCATCGAGTGAAAAAGGTGGGCACCAGGTTCCGATGCGGTGTGGTTTTTTCGGCTGAGAACAAGCTTGGCAGGATTTTCGCAGCAGTGGATAAGAAGTTGTTGGGGCAGAGCAAGCGGGATCATGGGTGTGCTATCAAGCACCACAAAAAATTGGCTGAATGTGACACTCGAGTGGTATATCATATACCATCATCGTGTGGGAAATGCTACGTCGGGCAGAGGGGCCGTTTTTTAAATAACAGATTGTTAGATCATAAGGCATCTCTGAGGGGACCACCTTTTTCGAACTTGTCATTACAGTGTAGAGAGTGCGGCTACGCGCCCTTGCTGTCAGAAGCAAGGGTGCTTTCAAGATTAAAAGAAAATGTTGCGTGAGAAATTGAAGCGTTTTTTATTAGCAGATCTGGCGAGACATCTGTAGCGAGGCCCTCTATCATGCTGCATGCCACTGAAATACATTTCTTGAGCGCCAGCCTCTAAATGATATCCTGTTTGACCTCGTTTGGATTTTGACCGTGTGACTATTAGCACAAGTATATATGTATGTTAATAGGAGTTGCAGCGCAAGCACGAAAATGCTGAAGGAAAAGCGTACCGGAAGGCAAGGCGAGGAGTGGAAAGCAAAGAGGGACAACAGCGCTCGTGTTGTCCCTCTTTGCTTTCCACTCCTCGCCTTGCCTTCCATTACGCTTTTCCTTCAGCACCTTCATGCTTGCGCTGCAACTCCTATTAACATGCAATTCAACCAACTCGCCCAAATAGCCATTCTTCTTCAATACATGTATGTGTTTTTCAATAAAACTCAGCAGATAGTTTGTGCTGCGTAAGTGTGGTCCTTTTTTTTGTTCCTGCTTTTTGCGCTAAAGTCTACTATGATGCTGAACCAACTCGTCTTTTGAAGTTCATCACTAGACTGATTCGGATGCCGTCCCATCCTGTTGCAGCACCCCCCATCCATTCTAGCTGTTGCACGGTCACGTTCTCTATCCGTGGGTGTTATTGGAAGTTCTGCCTTTCGTTCTGTCTCCCCGGTAGGCACTATGAATGGCTGCACTTCCTCAGCATCTTTGTTCGCTTGAGTTTTGCCCTATATATTGCACAGTCATTCCTCCAGCAGCGGAAGGGATGTCATTCCTTCCGTACTGTTTCTCTCCGGTATTGCACGTAGCACATGCTGCTGCTCCCTGATTTGGGCTGCTTTAATGTATCGCCAGAATCTTTGCGATGCTTGTGGACCTGCTTCCTTCAGTTCTTGCACGAACTGGACATTGACACAGTGTATGCTTTGTTGTACAAGCTTGGCTGCATCTTTTTTCAGGGACAAGTAAATGTTCCATGCCTGGACTATACTCTTCTCATCCCTATCATGATTTTCTTATCGATAGAATCGGCTCGCCTCCAGCCTGGCCTTCATAGCTGCTGCTAATTCTTGTATCCACCGTGAATTTGGCCTCCATCGTTTTAGAGATTTTGTAGTTTTGTGTTTCAGCCATAGGTCGGCGAACTCACTCATGAGTCGACTCACTCAGACTCAAACTCCCCATTATATTATCACCCGGACTCACTCAGACTCAGATCAAGCCATGAGTCTTAGCGAGTCCGGGTGATTAATATAATGGGGAGTTTGAGTCTGGGTGAGTCGGTTAAAGAAAATTTTTGTGAGTGTGAGTCCAAGTGAGTTCGGCTCAGGAAAATTTTGGTGAGTCTGAGTCCGAGTGAGTGCAAAGCTAAGAAATTAAACCACCTCCCGCGAAAGGGAACCATGTGTAGATGCGAAGCATCGGGCACTAACGCTTACACTGGCGGCAGCGTTGATGCTGGCGCTCATCGCGGCGTTGCGCAGGTGAGAAACCTGGGGAGGCGCAAAGCACGCAGTGATGGATCGGTGTTTTCTACTGGAACATGCCAATCGCTGCTAATGGGCAATGAGAGACAGAAGACTCCGATTGGACACAGAGACTGCGCAGTAAGGGTGGTCACACCGCACACCACCACCACCGGATTGAACTCCGCCAGAAGCTGCTTCGCATCTAATATATTTCTTGAGTGAGTTGCATTTTTTTGCCGACCTATGGACTCCTATCTACTCGGCTTCAGCATTAATATCAGCCTTACCTAGATTCACGTTTATACTCACGTCTACTCACATGTATTCCAAAGCAGTTTCGTTCATACACCATTTCAGTATTTATTGATCAGAGGCGCGAATTATGTAGAAGGGTGCCTTGACCCCCCCCCCCCCCCTCAACTCTTCCAGGGAAATTCTTGATAAATATATCTTATGTTTTCATCTCTTTCAAGAAAAAAAACCGCCAGGCCTGCGCGGAACGCGCAGCACAGTCACAGCGAAAGCTGGAAGGGCGGCCTTTCTAGAGCCTTTTTTTAAACACTCTTGGGGCAACTACTACAAGCGCACTTACATGGTACCCACTACGTCATAAATCATAATAATTTTTGTGTAGTGGGGAAGCGTCTACTATACCAATATTCTTAATTCTTCGGAAAAGCGCGGTACCCGCTACACACTTGTAACGCATTATGTGCACTTTGTTGCTTCTGTGGCTGACGACGAAGAATTATGCCATTTTGTAATGGGTTGGAGCATTGAACGACCCACTCGTTACGCAATTCGTATTGCGTGACGCCTGGTTGTTACTTTACTGTTCTAAAACGCTTTACAGCACACGTTAACGCGATTTCTTACCCGACATGAAGCCTGCATAGGATCAGTTTGCACCGCAGTTTCAAACAGTGGCGTAGCTCAGTGGTAGACTGCTGGGCTGCCACGCAGAGGACCCAGGTTCGATTCCCGATCTGTCATAGGTGATTTTTTATTTATTTAGTTTTTCTCTTATTTCGTGCGATATTGGTTACGGACACCGGCGGCGGCGGACAACTACGGCGCAAAAACGACCCTTGTTGTGATCTCATAACAGCTTTCGCTGTAAAATGACCCGACTGGTTTGTGAGCACTCGTAACTACTATTCGAAGGTACTATATGAAAAGGCGCCAAGAGCACCGATTATGTGAGGGATTGGTGTTAAAGAGCATTGAAAACATGGTCGAAAAAGCTAATTCTAGGCTAACAGACTCATGAGTCGACTCGGACTCAGATCCAGCCGTGAGTCTCAGGCTGAGTGAGTCCAGGTGAGTTGAGTGAGTTCGGTTGAAGAAAACTTTCGTCAGTGCGAGTCCGAGTGAGTCCGGCTCAGAAAAATGTAGGTGAGTCTGAGTCCCAGTGAGCCCTAAGTGCAAAATATATTTCATGAGTGAGTCTGAGTGAGCTCCACAACTTTTGCCGACTAATGGGTTCAGCACCCATTTCATTTCCTCTATAACAGCCTCACCAGTGTCCACCTCATGTACCCACGTTTCCAATACTGCTGCCGCTTTTGCAATTCCTGCTCCGTTGGTGTTCTTGTCGTTGCTCTATGCTGTCTTTCAACATACCGAGGACAACTACCGAAGAACAACTGTATTCTGATGGTGAATGATGATGATTTCTGCGGCCCTTCCCTATGTAGCGGGCGATCGACGGTAATCCCGGATCTTGGCCAATAAAAAAACGTAAAGTTTGGTGCGGCTAAAGCGTTTGTGTAGAAATCGCTACTTTTCACTGCCGCTGCACCGTCGAGGCACTCGAGTAGCTTGCCTGCCACCATCTCTCCAGTTGCCTTTTCGTAGCAGCAACTGATTCCCAGTTCGGGTGCTCGCCCGGTTTCCAGAAGCCCAGCGCTATCGCGAGCCTGCCCTCAACTTCGTCTGGGGCGTTACCAACAGTCGCTGAGCTTTCGGCAATTTCGTTGTTCGTGTGAAGCACGCTGGGGTGTATGCCCGGGCAATCGAGCACGACGTGACGGATGGTCTCTTCTGCGGAGTTACACAGCGAGCACTTCGTGTCCAAATTGTGCGCGTACTTCGCCCGTAGGACTCGTGTACGCAGCACCCCGCAGCGCGCCCCGAACAGCAGCGCACCGCCTCGGGAGTTGTCATAGAGGGGTTCCTTGCTGATGGTCTCCTTGCTCGCATAGTACGTTGTCAGTGCTGGCTTCGCCAGAGCCAGTGCGTGCCACCTTTTGAGCTCCGCCTTCCTCACTATTTCTCTGACCTTTTGTCTCCCGCCTCGTTGTGGTGGCTCGGTCAGATTGACGGTTGGGGTCCCAGATCGCTCGGCCAGCCGCCGGGTCCGGGTGACCCATTTTGTGCTCACACTTCGAATGTGCAGGTATTTGTACACCTCCCGGGCCCAACGGCCGTCCGGCAAACCACTAAGGCGGAGCTCGTACGCCAGCTTTGCTGTCGCTTCGCGAGCCTCGAATGACGACCATCCAAGGCCCCCCTTATAGCCTCATTTGGTGTGCCGCCGTGGACTCCCAACGCAGTGCAGCCGGCCTCCCTCTGTCGGGTCTCCAGTGCTAGTCTTGTCAACGCGGCGATGCAGACCACCGCGTTGCCGAAAGTCATCGCTGGGACGGCCACGCACTTCCACAGTTCTCGGACCACTTCATATCGACTGAAGGCCCGCAGGGCCCTCAGAAAGACCCGCCGGGCCGTCACCTTCGCTCGGAGCTCCTCTTTGTATGCCTGGGTGTAATTAGCCGTTGCCGACACTGTTATCCCCAGGCACTTGCAACTGCCCTGCAGCTGCACTGGAGGGATCTGCTCTGCTGCTCCAGATGGGAAGTGCATGGCCGCCTTCTTTGAACTAAACCTCGGCCCAAGTCTGTTGCCCTCTTCTGTGCTTATGTCCAGGAGGGATTGAAGCTCTGCCATGCTCCCAGCCATCAGCACTATATCGTCCGCATAGAAGAGTCCAGGCAGTCCTCTATTGCACGTCACAGCTTGTTCCATGTAACTCAGGTTGAAGCCCAGGCCCCTCTCTGTCAGACGCCTTTCCATTCCAATGATATATATCGGGGGTCTCAAACTCATCTCAGCCAGCGGGCCGCATGCAGTCACGCAATTTAGATGCGCAAGGGCCGGGAAAGGGGGGGGGGGGAGAGGGTAGTTTGCACAAGTTGTCAGCAAACGTTACCATTTGAAAAATCATCAAACCTTTCCCATAGCTCATATACGGGTTGATTTCCGACGGATATTTGGCGCCAGGATTCCAACAACATGTCAATACCGATCATCAAAACGACAATCTGGACGCCGATTCTAATATAGCTTTGTTTCCCGGTTATGTTTCAACACATGGTGACCACATGAGGCGCCTCATGAAAGCAGTGCTTTAGAGCAGTCAGGCCTGTGTAGCACCGGAACATACTAAGAAAATAGTGTGTGTGTGGCGTGCGTGTGTGTGTCGGACGAAGACAGTCAGTGTGGGCCACAGGCCGCAAAGCGAGAGAGTCGCGGGCCGCATGCGGCCCGCGTGTTTGAGACCCCTGATATATATCACAAAAAAAACTTCCCCATCTCCCGCTAAAGGGAACCATGTGTGAATGCAAAGCAGCGGGGAGATGGCTGGCTTGAGCGGCCTTCAACCACCAGTTCCACTGACGACACCACGACCATCGCCTCAACAAATTTGCCAGCCTACTACAGAGAACTTCTGGCGATATACGAAGCAGTGCAACACTTTCGCCATATTCTCGAAGCACAGAACTGCACGACCTATACCGACCTCTTACCTACGCCTTCTCTCAACGTCGCGACAAACTCCCGCCTGTACAGCAGAACCAACTCTCGTTCATTGCACAGTTCACCACCGACATCCAACATGTCAGCGGGAAAGACAACGTGGTCGCCGACGCGCTTTCACGTGTAGCAGCCATCAGCTCGGTGCAGATAACAGCGGACGCCCTTGCCGAGGCTCAGACTACGGACGCCGAACTGCAGGAACTTCTCTTCTCAAGGGCAGGTCCTCACTACAGCTACAAGTCGCCATTCCAGGGTCGACAACCACAATCTGTTGCGAGATGTCGACAGGACGAAGCAGGCACTATGTGCCCCTGTCCCATTGCCGTGGTCTTTTCAACCAGCTCCACAACATAAGCCATCCCGGCATACGCGCCTCTACATGCCCCGTGGCTCACCGGTATGTCTGGCCCTCCATGCAGCGGGA